>PVKM010000902.1:6065-90075 GCA_004027735.1 Carollia perspicillata | reverse complement strand
ATTTATCTCTTCTTTCTCATTTTTTCTTGTTATTGATTTTTGAAAGAGAGGAACAGAGATACAGAGTGTGTGCAAGAGAGAGAGGGAGAGAGAGAGATACATTGATCTGTTGTTCCATATATTTACACACTCATTTCTTGGTTCTTGTATGTGCAGATACCAGGGATCAAACCTGCAAACTTATCAGGATGACATTCTAACCAAATAAGCTTCCCAGCCAAGGTCTCTTCTATCTCATGTATTAATTTATTCAATTATTTATTTATATAAGTACTAACTCGGGAATATTTATTTTATACTTTGGCTTATAATTCAACCGTACTTTATTGGTCAAATTTGTAATGAATTGACCATTAGAAGATCTTTCACTTGGCTCCTGTGTACCTTTGAAATGTCTTCATCAAAGAGGGGTTTGAGTTTGGGGAACATTTCCTTATGTGAACATATACTCAGGCTCATTTTGTATATTTTCTGCCCCAGTCTTGGAATCAGCCATTTCTCCAAGGAGCCCTAGTTCTCATTAGTTGAGAAGATATCAAAAAGTAGTATCTGGACACTGAGCATGCTTATTGCTGCAGGGGGGGGTGGTCATTTATTATAGGCTTTCTCAGGTAACCAAAAAAAAAAAAAACTATAAGTGTATATATGTATATAAATATTCCTATATATAACAATCTGGCTGGGGACTTCTGGCCAAGATGGAGGCATATATAGATATACCTTATCCTCTCGCACAACCAAAAACTAGGACAACAACAAATTTAAAAACAAAAAATAACTAGAACTTCCAGAAAATTGAGCTGTATGGAAGTCCAACAACCAAGAGTTAAAGAAGAAATATTCATCCAGACCAGTAGGAGGGGCAGAGCCAGGTAGCCAGGGTGGAGAGGACTCCTGGCAATATGGCAGCTGGAAGACAGGGTCCAATGAAGCGGTGGCTGGTGGAGCATTTGGTCCCACATTTGTGTGCAGATAAATCAGGAGGAACAATTGGGGAGTGAGACAGACCCGGCAACCCAGGGTTCCAGTGCAGGAAAATAAAGCCTCAAAATCATTTGTCTGAAAACACCTGTGGGGGTTGAGGTGCTGGGAGAAACACCCAGACTCACAGGAGAGTGCATTGGAGAGACCCACAGGATCCTAGAATGTACACAAAACCACCCACCCAGGAATCAGCACCAAAAGGGCCCAATTTGCTTGTGGGTAGTGCAGGAAGTGACTGAAGGCCAGCAAGAGAGTTGAGCAAGCAGCACTGTTCCCTCGTGGACTCCTCCCCTACATACAGTGTCACAATGCAAAGACATGGGTTGCCCTGCTCTGGTGCATACTTAAAGCTGCACCCCTTACTATGCAATAGGTACCCTGAGACAAAGAAATATGGCCCAGATGAAAGAACAGATTAAAGCTCCAGAAAAAATACAATTAAGCAATCAAGAGATACCCAACCTGTCAGATGCAGAGTTCAAAACACTGGTAATCAGGATGTTCACAGAAACAATTGAGTATGGTCACAAAATAGAGGAAAATGTGAAGGCTCTGCAAGGGGAAGTAAAGGAAAATATACAGGGATCCAACAGTGAAAGGAAGGAAAGTGGAACTCATATCAATGGTTTTGGCTAGAAGGAAGAAATAAACATTTAACCAGAACAGAATGAAGAAACAGGAATTCAAAAACAATGAGGAAAGGCTTTAGGAACCTCAGGACAACTTTAAACATTCCAACATCCAAATAATAGGGGTGCCAGAAAGAGAAGAGGAAGAGCAACAAATTGAAAACTTACTTGAAAACATAATGAAGGAGAACTTCCCCAATCTGGCAAAGGAAATAGACTTATAGGAAGTCCAGGAAGCTCAGAGAGTCACAAAGAAGTTAGACCCAAGGAAGGACTCACCAAGACACATCATAATTACATTACCCAAGATTAAAAAGGAGGAGACACTCCTAAAAGCAGCAAGAAAAAAGAAGACAGTTAACTACAAAGGAGTTCCCATAAGACTCTCACTTGATTTCTCAAAAGAAACCTTGCAGGCAAGAAGGGGAAGGAAAGAAGTAGTCCAAGTCATGAAAGGCAAAGACCTACATCCAAGATTACTCTATCCAGCAAAGATAACATTTAGAATAGAAGGGCAGATAAAGTACTACCAAGATAAGGTCAAGTTAAAGGAGTGCATCATCACTGAGCCCTTATTATATTAAATGTTAAAGGGACTTATTGAAGAAAAAGAAGATAAAAAATATGAACAGTAAAATGACAATAAACTCACAACTATCAACAACCAAACCTAAAAAAACAAAAACAAAAACAAACTAAGCAAACAACTAGAACAGAAACAGAATCACGGAAATGGAGATCACATGGCAGGTTTATCAGTAAGGAGGGGGAGGGAGGGGAATGGAGGAAAGGTACAGGGAATAAGAAGCACAAATGATAGATACAAAATAGATGGGGGAGGTTAAGAATAAATAGTATGGGAGATGGAGAACTTAAAGAACTTGTATGTATGACCCATGGACATGAACTAAAGTGGGAGAATCCTGGTGGGAGGGTGGGTACAAGGTGGAGGGAAATAAAATAGAAAAAAATGAGACAACTGTAATAGCATAATTAACAAAATATATTTAAAAAGCAATCTGTATTTTTAGTAAACTAAACATCAGTTCATAGTGCTGTGTCTACCTTTAATATATTTCCATGGGTCATTCTAATGTCCTCTCCCTGCTTATCTTTAAAGCTCAACTCCAAAGGTATGAAACCCAGCTCTCGCCTTTTAGCATGCATTTACTTAATATTTCTATCTCAGTACACATGAACAGCATTATCATAATTTTTAATCCATAGCCCCTGGGAAACAACTTTATTAACCAGAGTATGGTTCTTTGTAGCTTCTTAAGCTTTCTATCTTATAGAGTCCCCTCCTTTTCAATATTAATTATGGTAAGTCAGCACCTTTTTCCCATCCTGTTCAATGAGGTTGTTTCCTACATAAGTAATAGACTCAGTAGGTATTTTCACCATCTGCATTTCTTCCTATAATTTCCAAACTGCTAAATAGATGTATAATTTTAATCTGCTTATATTGTTTCATTTATTGTGCTATTAAATTATATGAGTTTTGACAAGTACATAGTGTCATATATTCTTCCTTAAATTCTTGAATAATCAACCAGTGAAATCACTTAAGTTTACTATTATCTTTATTGGACTGTTATTCATTTCCAAGTCACTATGTTTGATAGTACAGTTTTATTTAGATGATCTATGTCATATTGAGTGAGTTTTAAAAGTTTGTGTCTTTCGGGGAACTGATCCATTTCAATACAGTTATCAAATTTGTGGACATAAAATTGTTTATACTATACTTTTATTTTCCTTTTGAGAACTATAGAATCAAAAGTGATTATCCCTCATTTCTAATAGTGGTAATTTGTATCTTCTCTCTTTTTTTCTTATTTAGGCTGCATATAGAGATCAATTATATTCACCTTAATTTTTTTTTGTTTTGTTGACTTTCTGCATTAATTTTCTATTTTCAATTTTATTGACCTATGCTCTGTTATTATTTTTTCCCTGCTAGCTTTGATTTTAAATTGTTCGTGTTTTTTAGTTTCCAAAAATGGAAGCATAGATTATGCATTCTTTTCTAGTATGTATATAATGCTATAAATGTCCTTCTAAGTCCTATTTTAACTGCATCCAAAAAATTTAATTTTAACTTATTTAAAAATATTTTAAATTTCTCTTAAGAGTTCCATGTATTCTTTAGTCATATGTCATATGTTGTTTAACCTCCAAATATTTTTGGGCAACCACCTATCTTTCTGTTTATTAATTTCCAGTGTAATACCACTACGGTCTGAGTACATATTGTATATAATTTGTACTCTTTTAAATTTATTTAAGTGTGTTTTATGGCCCAGAATGTTGTGTGTTTTGGTGAATATTCTATATAAACTTGAGGATAATGTGTATTCTGATGTTATTGGATTAAACATTCTATAACTGTCAAAGAGATCAAATTGATTGATGAAATTATACAAGGAAAGTATATATTTACTGATTTTCTGTTTGTTTCATTTATCAATAATAGAAAGAGAACTGTTTAAAAAAGTCCAACTATAAAAACAAATTTATTGATTTTTCCTTGAATTTCAGTGATATTTTGCCTCACATATTTTGATGCTATCTTTTTAGAAGCGTGTTAACAATTGTTATGTATTCTTGTAGATTTGACTCTTTATCATTATGTAATGCCCCTCTTTATCATTGATTATCATTTTTGCTTTAAAATCTCCTTTGTTTGAAATTAATCTACTACTTCAGCTTTCTTTTGATTAGTGCTATCATATATAAATTTCTTCATATTTTTATTTTTATCATACCTATGTCTTTATTTTGTTTCATTTCTTATAAAAAATTTATTTGTGTCTTTAAAAAAATAAAAAGAAGCTTTTACATTTTGCAACAACATGAGTAGACCTAGAGAATATTACACTAAGTGAAATAAGCCTTCCAGTGAAAGATAAATACCACATGATTTCATTTATATGTGGAATCTAATGAACACAATAAACTAACCAACAAAACAGTAACAGAAGCTGAGACACATGAAGCACATTTATAGCTGTTGGAGAGGAGGGGTGGAATGTGATGACAGATGATGAAAGGATTAATGAAAGAACATTTATGCACAACCTATATGGAGATTGACTTAGGGATGGTAGAGGATGGGGCTGAGTAAATATGATGACCACACATGCTTACTCAATGGTATCTACTGCCCCACTGACTAGTACAGTGAAGTTGTCATTGTTCACGTATGAGCATTCCAGTCTACTCCCCTTGACTGCCAGGTTACATCAATGCTGTGCTAACCATTCTTGTTATATTAACAATGGCTGGACTTTTTCCAGACAGACCTCATATGTATCCTTATGTACATTGAAGCATTGTTCAATAGTAGCCAAGGTGAAAAAGCCAAAATGTCCTTTGATAGATTTATTGGAAAAAGATATGTTACATATACACAATGAAATAGTATTCAGGCATAAGAAAAGATTAGATACTGTCATTTGCAACAACATGAAGCACCTTGAGAGTATCATGCTAAGCTAAGTAAGTCAGTCAGAAAAAGCTAAGAACCATATGATTTCACTCATATGCGGGATAAAAACCTGAAACTCATAGATACAGACAACAGTATGGTGGTTACTAGAGGAAAAGAGGTGGGGAGTAGAAAAGGGTGAAAGGGGTCAAATACATGGTGACAGAAGAAGTTGACTTGCATAGTAGACATGCTGCAGTACACAAATCATGTATCATTGAAATGTACACTTGAACCCTACATAATCTTATTAACCATTGTAAACCAAATAAATTTAATAAAAAGAAAAAATCTATGTCTCTTTGTTGATATTTTCTTAATCTCAGTTCCTTTAAAGTTGAGTCCACTGATCCACATTACTGCATTTCTGCTTCAACTTGAACACAATTGTATTCTCAGGTGCCATTAAATAAATGAATACATCTAATACAGTCATACTTTACATGTTTTGCATACCAAAATGCAAAGACCTCTTCTCTTGAACACTGATGAGAAAAACCTTAGAAAGCAATGAGAAGAATGGACCCAGAACTAAATAATAACACAAAATATTTCCACTTCTCAATTTTGATAAGTGAAGGCTGTCACAACAAACCTTTAACATGGTTCATACTTTTCAATTTGTTTTTTCAAACTAGAGTCTCTTTTCTTCTTTCCAGTCAATTTTAACTACTTCTTCCTCTAGGTTTGCCTATGCACTCAGATCTAGCAGAAATGTATTCAATCTCGTTCCCTTATAAGTAACAAATAATGACTAAGGTATCAACAGTCCCCCTTTGCACCCAATGATAAATGCATTAATGTGTGCATCACTGACTCAAAGAGAATAATATTAATATACCCAGGTAATCTAGACTCGAGTTTATCCTACCTACTCTTTATTATTGCTTGGTAACTCAATGTTGCATTACTCCTCTTCCAATCAAGAAGATTGATGTAAAACCATTCAGGTATTTTTTTTTTTCAGGAAGGCTGCAGTCTGTGGTTACAAAGGCTAGGAACAATACAAACCTATATTATTGAACTTTTTAAACTTTTGTCCTCTTATTTTAGTTTCAAAATACAACCTTTTATATCTTTTAAAATGTGTTGTAATGGTAGCTGGTAAGCTGTAGAGACAGGTTCACGTAGTATGATTTTCCTTGAGAGATTTTGTTTTCCAATCTTCCTCTCATATGAGTTTAGGAATATGCTTAGATATATGGCCATGTACACAATCATGTTTATACTTATGCAACATTCTGTTATAAGAACACATCAATTTTTCCCTCCTTACAGTCATCAATAGGAAAGAGTGCTGTGAGTCGTTTTCTGTTTGCTTTGAATAGCACCGTCTAGAAAGGAATTTTTGCCAACACAAAGCATTAAACTTTATGTGTGAAAAGGTCACCCACAGAATTATTACTTAAAAAGAGAAGGAAGCTGGTATATTATTTAGATCAATGTTGAAAACAACTGAAAATGGTAAAGGATATTTTGAGAATGATATATTTTTCTCTGAGTCTAGACTGGATAACACACACACACACACACACAACCCATATACCAAATGCAGTAAAAACTGAAAAGTTACAGTGATTGTATCAATTAAGTAATTGTGATTTTTCCTTGTGTTGAGAACCCATTGAAATAATAAATAATATATGTGTATGTTCAATGCCTCGTGGAGTAATTTGTCAGATAGGGCAAATTTTCATCAGATCCCTTCCTTGGTACCTCTGCAAAGTTCCTTTCTGGCACTGTTTCTGCTTCATCTCCTTAAGCCCAGAATCTGTTTACACAGACATGTATTATAAAGAAATTCACAATCTGAGTGTCTCTTCATGGGAACTGTTGGGTGAAAATCAAAGGACAAAAGTTCAGACTGATTTCTCATGTTTACAAAAGAAACACCAGGTGGAAAAGTACAGCAGTAATTAACTAGTTTAGGTGTTTAAAAATAGTAATAACAACAATTTACAGAGGAAAAAGTATACATTTTATTTGGTCTTATGTTTATTATAAGAAGGCCCCATCTACCTAGATATCTGGTAACATCATATTTTTTTAAAATGACTCTATTTGTGTAATTAATGTCACCTATTATTGGAATATAGCAAACTTATGAATAAGTGAGGAACTAAAAGTTACCGAGAAATCATTTCAGTAGCAAGCTGTGAAAAAGGAGGATTAGATAAAATGATTTTAAGACCATTTACACAGGCTAGCTTCCTATGTGCTTACTAGGAGAATGTTTTATCTTTCTTTCCAGGAGGATGCTTCCAAAGTGCTGCTCTTTCCAGCTGTTTTCTCTGTTAATGAAGGGAAGGCCAAGGTGGAGTTTATCCTGAATAGTGCAGTTCTAAGTTAGATGCTCTCTTGTTGTTTAAGTCTTAATTTGTCCGCTTAGGTCCTTGGCCTCATATTTGAATAGAATACTTTTTAGTCTGTTTTAGTATTATAATCAAGTAATTGTTTTAAGTTTCTATTGGTCTTACAAGATGACTGGAGAGGCTTTTATTTTTTACTACATGAAATTTTAAAAATCAGTTTCTATTCGCTTGGCAAAAATTTTGTTTATTTTTTTTTTCTGCACAATGGCTCTAGTACTTAGTTATCTTTAACCTCATTCAAGACAATTTTGTTAGGCTGTATTGTGACAAGTGTCATATCAGTGTGCATTTAAAAAGAACAGGAAAATAGGTGAGGTTTGTGCAGCTATTTTAATACTGAAGGTGAAAATAGATGTAACATTTTCAACATATTATGCTTTATTATTTCAAGAAAGGTAAAAATACAACTAAAATGCAAAATTATACATTTGTGCAGTGTATGGAGAAGGTGCTATGACTGATCAAATGTGTCAAAAGTGGTTTGCGAAGTGTCTTGGTACTATTGACATTTTGGCCAAATAATTCTTTGCGTTGGAGCTGTCTTATGCATTGGAAGATGTTTAGCAGCATCCCTGGCTTCTCCCCATTAGAAGCCAATACCTGGAGGCTGCCAACATACTCAAAATATCTATATCAATAAAGTTATTGGTGAAAATGAAAAATATGCCTTTTATTTTATGGAAAAAACACTAAACAAAATTTTTAGCCAACCCAATACTTTTCTCTTTTAAAGTTAAAATCAAATTTAGCTGTGATTTCATGTGATTCAGGTATCAATTTTTTTTAAAAAAATATTTATTTATTTTTGGAAAGAGGGAAAGGAAGAGTGAAAGAGAGGGAGAGAAGCATCAATGTGTCATTGCCTCTTGAGCCCCACTACTGGGGACCTGGCCTGCAACCCAGGCATGTGCCCTGACTGGGAATTGAACTAGCAACTATTTGGTTCACAGGCCAGCATTGAATTCACTGAACCACACCAGCCAGGGCTGATTCAGGTATCTTTTAATTTTATGTCTAACCTTCTTTTCGTCATATTCTATAGTAAGAGAATACTAAGTAAAATGAGACATAGAGGAAAGGAATCTTCTGGTGAAGTTCTTAGGTGTCGCTTTTCATCATCTATCAGTACCAATTGAGGAGCTTTAAAAAAATGTCGAACTCCATTCTCACATAATCTGATTTAATTAATCTGAGCTGGGGCCTGAACATTTTTTTTTCTGTTTATTTGTTTGTTTTCTAAATTCAATCCAATGATTGTAATGAGGATTCAGGGTAAAAAATGCTAGATTAATATTTTGAAAATATTTCAAGCACTTCCTCTAGATATTTTAAAATTCTGGAAGTCAATATTTACTAGTATTCTTATTATTATTAACTTTTTTTAAAAACTAAAGCTAGGTCTTCTATTTAATTTCTAATGTTATATATTTCTACTCTCTTTTTCTTCAGTCACATTCATAAAGGACTAGTTGATGTTATTTATATTTTCAAAACAATAACTTTGAAAGTGTATTCCTTTTCTACTTAAAAAAAAGTCTTTTTAATTAATGTCATCTTTTATCTTAACTCTTCTTACTGTATCATTTAGGTTATTATATTATTATCTTTTTACTTACATAAAATAAGCTGTTTGATTATTTAGCTTTAGTGTTTCCTTCTGATATAAGGGCATTTAAATGTATAAATATATTTTGAGTTCAGTTTTTACTATCTTCCATTGATTGTGTTTTAATTTGTCAGTGCTACTTCATAGTTAATTTGTAGTTTGTTTTTATTTATTAATATTTGGGGTTTCTTTGGACATATTGCCAGAAGTGGAATTGCTGGGTCAAAAAATAGTTTCATTTTTAATTTTCTGAGTTGACTCCATACTGCTGTCTACAGTGGCTACACCAACTTGCATTCCCACCAACAGTCATTAGGGGTTTCTTTTCTCTGCATCTTCACAAACACATGCTGTTTTATTGATAATAGCCATTTCTACACGTGGGAGGTACTATCTTGTTGTGATTTTAATTTGCATGTCTGTAATGATCAGTGACACTGGGCATCCTTTTATATGTCTACTGGCCATCTATATGTCCCTTTGAAACCTATTCAGGTTCTTTCCCCATTTTTTTTGAACTGGATTATTTCTTTTTTGTGTGTATAAATTTTGGATATGAACCACTTATCTCATGTATCATTGGCTAATGTGTTCTCCCATGCAGTGGGTGGACTTTTTTATTTTGCTGATAGTTTCCTTTGCTGTGGAAAAAATTTATATGGTGCAGTCCCATTTGTTTTTTTTTTTTCTTTTGTTTCCCTTGACTGAGGCAATATATCACAAAAATATTGTTACAAAAATTTTCTAGATTTTACTGCCTATATGATCTTCAAGGATTTTTAAGGTTTTGAGTCTAAAATTTAAGTCTTTAATTCATTTTGAGTTTATTCTTGTGTATGATGTAAGAAAGTGGCTTAGCCCTGAAAGGTGTACTTCAGTTGGGTAGGCATTTCCCAGCGAAGTGAAAGGTCAGCAGTTTGATTCCTGGTCAGGGCACATGCCCGGGGTGCGGGTTCAGTCACAGGGCAGGGCACGTAAGAGAGGAACTGACTACTGTTTCTCTCTCACATGGATGTTTTTCACCCTGTCTTCCCCCCTTCACCTTTCTCTAAAAATAAGTAAATAAAATCTTTAAAAAAATAAATAAAATGATTTAGTTTCATTTTTTGAATGTATCTAATTTTTCAATACTTTAAATGGACTGTCTTTACATCATTATTTGTTTTTGCCTCTTTGTCAAATATTAATTGACCATAAAGGTGTGGGTTTATCTCTGGGCTCTCTATCCTATTCCATTGATCTATATGTTTGTTTTTATGCCTTACTATATTTTGATATAAGGTAGCATGATTCTTCCAACTTTGTTCTTTCTCAACATCACTATGGCTTTTTGGGGTCTTTGTTGTTTTATATAAAGTTTTGGAATATTTGTTCTAGTTCTATGAAATACATCATTGGAATCTTCATAGGAATCACACTGAGTCTATAGATTGCTTTGGGTAGTATGGACATTTAATGATGTTAATTCTTCCTATCCGCGAACATGGTATATACTTCTACTTACTTGTATCTTCTTCAGCTTCTTTCTTCACTGTCGTATAATTTTCCAAGTACAGGTCTTTTACATATATCTTTGGTTAAATTTATCCCTAGATATTTTATTATTTTATTTTATTTTTTGATGCAATTTTAAATAAGATTTGTTTTCTTAGTTTCTCTTTCTGACAGCTTGTTATTGCTCTATAAAACATGAAGTGATTTTTGGATATTTATTTCATGTTCTACTACATTACTGAACTCATTTATCAGTTCTGGTAGAATTTTTTTTGTAAACTTTTCAGGGTTCTCTATATACGGTATCATGCCATCTGCAAATAATGACAGTTTTACTTCTTCCTTCATAAATTTGGTGTCATTTATTTCTTCTTCTAGTTTGATCGTTGTGGCTAGAACATGAGTACTATGTTGAGTAAGGGTGGTAAAAGTGAACATTACTATCTTGTACTGGATCTTAATGGAAATGTTTCTAGTTTTTGCCCATTGAGCCTGATGTTAGCTGTGGGTTCGTCATACATGCCTTTGTTATACTGAGGTATGTTCCCTTTATTTCCACTTTGCTGAAATTTTTCATCACAAATGAATGCTGGATTATACCACAAGCTTTTACAATATCAATATGATCATGTGATTTTTATCTTTCATTTTGTTTATGTGGTGTGTCACATTTATAGATTTGTGGATATTATACAACAATGCATCTCCAAAATAACTCCACTTGATCATAATGTACATCTTTTTAATGTATTGCTGGATTTAATATGCATTGAGAATTTTAGAATCTATGGTTAGAAGGAATATTGATCTATAATTTTCTTTCTTTGTAGTGTCTTTATCTGGTTTTGAAATTAAGATAAATGCCTCAAAAATAAGCTTTGGAGTCTTCCTTGTTCTTGAACTTTTTGGAATAGTATGAGAATGGTAAGTGTTATTTCTTCTTTGAATGTTTAGTAAAATTTATCTGTGAAACCATTTAGTCCAGGAATTTTGTTCGTTGGGAGTTTTTTTTAATTGCTGCTTTAATTTCACTAGTTGTAATCTGTCTGTCCAGATTCTCCAATTCTTCCTAATTCAGTTTTAAATGTTGTATGTTTCTAGGAATTTATGCATTTCATAAACTTGTTAGTATAATACTGGTTTGTAATATTTTTTAATAATGCTTTTTATTTCTTTGGTGTCAGTAGTTACTTCTCCTCTTTCATGTCTGATTGTATTTATCTGAGATATTTTTTTCTTGATGAGTTTGGTTAAAGCTTTGTCACTCTTGTTTTTGCTTGAAAAAAAAAAAACTGCTTCTGGTTTCATTGATCTTTTGTATTTTATTTGACTGTATTTTATTTATTTTTGCTCTGATCTTTATTGTTTCCTTCCTTCTATTTACTTAAGGCTTTGTTTGTTGTTATTTTTCTAATTATTTTAAGTGTAAAGTTAGATCATTTATTTGAAAAATCCTATTCTTTGAAGCAGGCCTGTAGAGCTATGAATTTCTCTTTTAGAACTGCTTTTGCTATGTCCCATAAATTTTAGGTTGTTGTGTTTTCATTTACTTTTGTTTCAAGGTATCTTCTGGTTTCTTCTTTGATTTCATTGTTACACATTCATTGTTTAGTAACATGTTATTTAGCCTCCATGTCTTTGTGTGTTTTTCAGGTTTTTTTCTTGTGATTGATTTTTATTTTATACAATCATGGTCAGAGAAAATACTCATGATTTCAATCTTCTTAAATTTACTGAGACTTGTTTTGTGTTCTTCCATGTGATCTAACATGTTTGCACATTCCATGTGCATTTAAAAATGTATATTCTGTTGCTTTTGGGTAAAGAACTCTGAAGATATCAGTGAAATCCTTCTGACCTAGTATGCCATTTAAGTTCACTGTTTCTTTGTTGATTTTCTGTCTGGAAAATTGATCAATTAATGTTAATGGGTGTTAAAATCCTCTGCTTTGTACTATTGTCAATCTCACCCTTTATGTTCATTAAAATTTGCTTTATATATTTAGGTGCTCCAATGTTGGGAGCATAAATGTATATAAGGGTTATAACTTCTCTTGGGATTGCTTCCTTTATCATTGTGTAGTGCCTTTCTTTGTCTTACTATCATCCTTTTTAAAGTTTTTTTTTTTTTGTCAGATTTAAATATTGCTACCCCAGATTTTTTTTATTTTCCATTTGCAGGAAATGTCTTTTTCAATCCTTTTACTTTTGTCTCTGTGTGTCTTTTGTTCTAATCTTATCCTTTTTTCTGGGTCTTACCCATTCAACTGCCCTATGTCTTTTGATTGAAGCATTTAAGCCTTTTATATTTCAAGTGATTATTGATAGGTATGTATTTGCTGCCATTTTACACTTTTAATTATGTTCCTCTGGGTTCCTTTCCTTCCCTTCCCTTCCCTTCCCTTCTCTTCCCTTCCCTTCCCTTCCCTTTCGTTTTTTTCCTTTTCTCCTTCCCCATCTCCTTCTTCTTCTTGAAGGCCCTTTAACATTTCTCATCATACGGGTTTGGTGGTAACAGACTCCTTTAGCTTTTACTTGTCTGGAAAGCTCTTTATTTTTCCTTTAATTATACATGATAGCCTTGCTGGGTGAAATAGTATTGGTTGTAGGTCTTTGCTTTTCATGACTTCAAATATTTCATTCCAGTTCCTTCTGGCCTGAAACAGTTCAGCTGACAGTTTTATGGGAACTTCTTTGTAAATAATTAATATTCTTTCTTGTGCTTATTTTAAGATTCTCTCTTTTTCTTTAATATATGCCATTTTAACTATGATGTGTCTTCATTTGGGCCTCTGGTCTCATCTTGTTTAGGATTCTCTGTGCTTCTTGGGTTTGTGTGTCTTTTTTCTTTAGCAGGTTGAGTGAGTTTTCAGCTATTATTTCTGCAAATAGGTTGTTAGTCCCTTGCTCTCTCTTTTCTATGATGCAGATGTTTTATACTTCATGTTGTCAAAAAGGTCCCTTAAATAATCCTCATCTTAAAAAATTATTTTTTTCTTTTGCTGCTCTGATTGGGTATTCTTTTTCTACATTGCCTTTCAAATCATTTATTTGATCCTTTGCTTCCTCCAACCTACAGTTTATTCTTCCCAATATATTCTTTATTTCAGATATTGTATTCTTTATTTCTGACTGGTTATTCTTTACGGTATCTTTGTCCCTTTTTATGTTGTTGGGCATCCTTACAACCATTGCTTTGAACTTTATATCTGGTAAATTCCTTGCCTCCATTTCATTTAGTTCTTTATCTGGAGACTTCTTCTGTTATTTCATTTGGGGCATGTTTGTCACCCCATTTCAGCTGCCTCTTTGTGTTAGATAGATCTGCTCTGACTCCCAGTCTTTAAAAGGTCGCTCTATGTAGTATGTGTGTTTGGGGCTCAGTGGTGCAGTCTCCTTGATCACCTGGACTGGGTGCTCCAGGAATATCCTCTGTGTGGGTTTTGAGGACTCTTTTGTCATTATTTAGTCTTAATTACTATTAGCCCTATTGTGTGTGGGATCAACCTTCTGACAGGGTGACTGTGAGGCTTATCCTTGACCGTGGTATGCAACCTATTATCCAGGTGCTTACTACACTAAACAGAATTTACCTAAGCAGATTTTGGTTTCCCTTTGGATATGCTGATTGTGTAACTAATTGGTTTCTGCTTTGATGTTTTCTGAAGATGGCCAATAAGTATGCCATTTCTGAGCCTCTTGGGAGGGATTCTGGTGCAAGCCAATGTCATATGTTGCCTGTGACTGGCCCTGAACAACATGTTTGGAGGCAAAAGAAGTGTAACTTCTTTTACTAGGCATGGGTATGCACAGGAAGGTGAAAAAGGATGACTTTTGCCAGCACCAGGTGAGGAGGCAGGTCAGTAAAAGCCCCAAGGAAACTCAAGTTCTTCCTGTGCCTGCTTCTACCTGCTAGCTGCTTATCATTCTCAGTCACTAAAAGGTCTGGCAGTACACAAGTTTCATGAGATAGGTTCTCAGTGAGTCATCAGGTAGGAAAAAGACATACTCACCAGATTGATACAGGCTCAAACTCAGTGCTAGGGCTGAGTCTGAGGCCACTCGACAAATGTCCCCAAGTATACCAAGTCTAGCTGCACCCACTAGGGGTTTGCGCACCTTTTTGTCAAGGCAGAGTTTTCAGCATGAGGTCAGCAGTATCATGCACACACAGACCAAAATTTGGCCCTGTGAATGGAGGACTCTGTACTGGTCACATATGTGAGGGAAAAATGGACCTTGTTGTAGAGCCCACAACTTAATCTCTTAGATTCTCCTGGGAGAAAATAGAGCTCAGCAGGGGGGGTTGCTAGGAGTCAGGAGGTTAGAAGCTAGTGAATCACCTGTGCAGGAGACATGCTGGTCAACCATTGCAGAAGGTAGTAGGTGTGGCTATCTCCCTAGAGCCACACACCTCAGTCTGTCCCAGATTTTGCCCCAAACTCAGCAGGGTGGAGCTACTGAGAATCAGGTGAGTGGGGCCCCAAGACCCAAAGGTCAGGTTCACTTGAAGCACAGAGAGTGGGCCTAGTAGATCTTTCACAAAGGACAGGCATCAGTCAAGTTCACAAGAAAGTGGGGGGGAATGGCTCCCACACCAAAGCAATACAACTCAGTCATTGACACCCCCTGAGTCTCCCCAGACCTCTTAATGTTGGCCAGAGGAGCTGACTCCTCAGCAGGGCATGAGCACCATAGGGTGGGGCGACAGAGGGTACAGAGGGTTGTGCAATTGTGTTCCTCCAGGCTGATGCTGTAAGGAGAAGGGTGCACTGCCTCCAAAAAATAGCATCTGAGCCTTGTGAAAATGATTCATTTGACAACCCTGAAAGCTGTCCTTTCAGATTTCTCCCAAGATCTACAAACTTGTCTCTCCCAGGGTTAGTGACTGTGAATGAAGTTTTGTACATTGACTTTTTAAGAGGGTTCCTCTGTCTCTAGTGGGCTCTTGTCTTTCCCTGGTGGACAGAAACCCTGCTGCCTTTCAAAGCTAGATGTTATGTGGGCACCTCTTCTTGGTTCTAGTTCTCTGGACTGGCATGCCCAGCTTTGAATTAAAATCCCTCGCTACTCAGGAGGAGCCCTCTGTACCTGAAATATCCCTCTAGTATTTCAGCCACTGCCTGTGAGAGTGGGTCCAGTCCTTTTTGCATCTCTGCCCTTCCTACCAGTCTCAATGTGGCTTCTTCTCTAAATCTGTGGTTATAAAACTTCTCTTCAACTAGTCCTCAGTTAGTTATTCAGGATAATTTTTCTGTAGTCTGGTTGTAATTCCAGTTTAATTTAGAGAGAAGGTGTCACTTCAACCTACTCCACCACCATCTTCTTGGGAGATAGTTTCAAAACCAAAATGTTCTATTAAAATGTTACTATAATCCTATTTTAATAAAGTCAACGTTACATTCTAAGAGTTTATTTTTACACGTTACATAATTTCAGAGTGATAACCAATGCAGAATTGTACAAAGTTTTGTCATTGACTTTGTGCCTGAAACTATGCTGAATCATTGTAGTTTACCAGATTCAACTGAATTTTCTATTTAGTTGAATATGTCATCTGCAAATAATGTAGCTTTCTACTCTTCCATTTTAATTCTATTTAGTTTTCTTCTCTAAATTTATTTGCCAGCTTTTCCAATTTTATGCTATGTATCCGTTATTGTCCACGTTGAAGTAAATGTATTTCCAATTTTTAAACTGCTTATGATTTTGCTTGAGACTTGTTAGTCACCCTTCAGTAATGTCTAATCTGCTATTAAACTAGCCCACTGAGTTTCTAATTCAGGTCATTTAATTTTTTTATCCTTATATGTAATTTTTTCCAAGTCATTTAAGTGATTTTTCAAAGATAATCTTTGGTTTCCTACTTAATATTTAAGTTTGGCTTGCATCTCCATGCACATTGCTAATAAAGTTTGTTTTTGAAATATGTCTGGCAATTCAAATATCTCTAGAACTTGTGAGACTGTTTTCTTTTCACTTATTTCTACTGGTACTCATTTATATTTTCTTTTCTTTTAATGTATCTGATTACTTTTGATTATATTTTGGCGACCATATAAAATATTTTGAACAAATATTTTGAGGCTTAGGTGATATTATCTTCCTTTGTTCTTCCAGCTGTCATAGGATTTATATAATGAAAGATCATTTTAGACCTATTTCTTTTTATTATTATTATTTTATTTCACTTTTTTAGAGAGAGAGGGGAAGGGAGGGAGACAGAGAGGGAGAGGCACACCAATGTGCATTTGCCTCTTGCATGCCCACTACTGGGGACCTGGCCAGCAACCCAGGTATGTTCCCTGAGTGGGAATCAAACTGGTGACCCTTTGGTTTGGGGGCTGGTGCTCAATGCACTGAGCCACACCAACCGGGGCCTATTTCAAGTCTTGAAGTTTTTCTTGTTTATGTAAATGACATAAAACTGGTCAGAAAGTCATATATTGACTGGCTTACTTCTAAATCTTTTTGATTTTTAACAGTTCTTTGGGTATTGAACCCAAGTAATGATCTTATAGATTCCCACATTTGACAAGCCCTATACTCTGGTTTTTGTCTCTCAAGTTCCAGTTGGCTATCAAAAACACAAATCTGCCTCCCAGCTTTATTTTCTGCCTTGTCAATCTCATGGAAATGTAGCTGCATGTGGTGGCATACTTGTGCCATCTAAGTCTCTTTTAGATATTAGTTTAGTACTATATCACTATTCTGTTAAATATGTCAAGGGGGATTTAAAAATAATATTTCTTCCATTTTTTTAAATTGTCTTCAGCTGGAAAGAGGAAATTTTAATGTTTTTATTATTATGACTATTACTATATCATTATCACCACCATCACCACCAGAATTACCATCTGATTTATATTGTCATCTCTCTCCTCCAGAAGTTTTAATTTTTGGAAGCAACATGATCTGCATTTATCTTTTCTATTTTTTTCTTGCTTAATGTACTTTTTGGTACACTATAATTATCCTTTGTTCATTTCTGGTGACAGGTCTAATGGGTCCCGTACCAGAGCCAAACCTGAGAGAGAAATAAGTGCTTTGGTATCTAACATTGTCAGCAGCTACCTTGTCACCTGGCAAGTGATTAGTCCCTTGTCAAAGGTGAATAAAGAGCTCCCTTAAGACACTGAACAACTTTTAAGATCCTGAGATATTTTGAACTTTTGTCTGCTTCCCTGAAAGTAAAAGTGACATATTTTGGAAGACTGTAAAACCTAACAATACTATGATGAACAATTTGGTAGAAACTCACTTAAAAATAATTTTACAATTTATGTACATATGTAATAATATTGTGTTATTTGCAAGTCTTTTATATAACAACCCCCTCTTTTTTCACTTTTATCGCTTCTGCTACTTAATGCCTGTTCTTACTGATAATGTCAGGATATCTTATCCCAACTGGTTATTCCTTATTGAAGACAAGGTTTGCATGATCCTCACTTTTCTTCATCATCATTGACTGGATATTTTTCCCTAGTGATATTTTCTTTAAACCTTTCTTTAGATTAATCATTAGTATTCCAAACCTATGTGCTTGTGACCTGGTGTAGAGTGCTTGCAGAGTTAGCTTCCCAGAAGTAAGGGTGCTACTTTTCCCTTACAAGCACATCATGTTTTCTGCAAAAAGAAGCTCCTTAGAAAGGTGCAATGTAGTATTCTTATTATTAATGCAATTATGCCTATAATATACTTTAGTATATTTCATAAGGACTAAAATTCCTGACGATAAGTAGCCCTACGATTTAAGCACTCCATTTAACAAAGTCAGGCTTCAATTTCCTGATCTGTAAACTAAGGATACTAACTCATAAGATGTTTTTGAGAACTGAATAAATTAAATACATTTGGCCATTTAGAAGAGCATCTGGCAATTAGTAATTGCTATTGCCCAGATGTTGATATGAAAGATTAGGTAATAAAGAGCTCACCAAGAATAAATTCTCATTTTCTTTTGACAATAAAACATGCATGTTTTAAATGTATGCCTGGAATTTGGAAACCCAGAAATCTCTTGTATCTCCCCACCCTTTCCCACCACACCCTACATAAGGGCTAAAGAAAAAAGGTCTCTTCTAAATCGTTGAGTCTCCTTATCTCCATTCTCTCTCTCTCTCTCAACTTTATGGCATCATGACATAGCACACATAAGTCACATCTATAGTAAATGGTCACTTTGTAGAACCTGCAGATGGCAACTGAGCAGAAACACCAGAACTGCACCGTCTTGATCTGCTTTACTTCATTAGTTTTCAGCGTGCTTGCTGCCCTCCCCACCCCATTAGTGTGTTATGAAACCAACCTAGTTGATCACAAGAATAATTTAAAGAACTAAATCAATATAAGTAAATGACATTACAGAATAAAATTGAAATTTAAAATTAAGTATAACTTCATTAAAGTCTATTTTTTATGTTATAGAGTAAAAGACTTTTATTATAGCTTATGATCCAGAAATTGAAAAGCACTGCTTTATTTCATTTATGGCTTAACATAAAGAATATGTAATAAATTCACTTCTTCATGAATAAAGGAAGATATGAAAGAAAAGAATTACTCAAGCCTTGATGCTGGCTTCAGGGAAACTCCTTTCTGGACTCGGATGCTGCAGGGTCCCTGATGTTGCAGGGTCTCTGGGAGGAGGGGAGGCACTCAAGTAGGGACCATAATTTTGAAATCACTGATAGTGTTGAAATAACCCAAAGATGCTGATGTTTATAAATATTTACTTAAGTGGAGATGCTAAAAAGATATATTTTTGAAGTTAAATAGTGATATAATTCTGAATTGTTTATCTCAGATCTAGTAAAAACCCTATAAAGTTCCCCCCCACCAACACACACATATCAGCACTTCAATTAGAAATCTCTTGTCCCAAGAAAAGCTATTCTGCATTGAACTGTTCACTCCACTGCTCTATTGTGTCATTTTTTTAAATAACACAACATTAGGATTAATATATACTAACTTTAGCAAAATACATTGAGAGTCAAATACAACTATGCAGTAGATATGTTGATGGAGAAAGATTCTTCTAACCAAATCATAACCCATCTGAAGATTTTTCCTGGCTTATTGGAAGAATTCCTCAATTAAAAAAAAAGTGATGGTAACAGAGAGGAAAGTATTGTGAAGATTCAGAATGAGCCACCACGAGGCATGCCTCAGTGGTATATACATTACTTTGAGCTAAAGACAACTTTAACTTAGAGCTCAAGAGAAATGTCTGGTCCTCCCTTAAACTACAGAGAAGAATGTGAATCAGGGACATTGCCCATAATAAGATATTATCAGAGATCATTTGTTTTGACCTATCTATAGGACAGGGCAAAATTCTATTACTAAGGGTCTGCTCTTCTTATATCCTGCAATGACACTTTGAAATCCTCAAGGTTCGTTATCTCATCTCTAGCTCAGGATGCCTTATATACCTCAGTTCCCCTTTCTGTCTGTCAACCTTTCATGTATTCAAGGTCCCTCTCTCCTGTATATGAGGTTCCTGTGCACATGAGATTAAATCTGTTTTTTGTCTTTTTAGTCTGCTTCCTGGTGATTTGGTTATTCCACTAGCCAAAAGAAACAGAAGAGCAAAATGTGAATTTTTCCCTTTCCACACAGTATCATATCAATTTTGAATTTATGAAAGAAGAAAATATATAATTGGATATAGACATATTTGTAATACAGACTTAAATGAAGCCAAAGGTAAAAATATAAGAATGAGTACATATGAGTGAATGACCCATGGACATGGACAACAGTGTGGGGACTGGTTGTGGGAGCAGGGGGTGGGCTGGGCAGAAGAGGGCAAAGGGGGAAAATTGAGACCACTGTAATAGAATAAATAATAATAACAGGAATGAGTACACAGATATTAAAAAGTTGATCTTCAATATATCAAAGTAGAGGCATGATATCTCAGGTGCTTAATTGGAAATGACACTGAAATAGTTGCTTTTCATGAACTTACCACTTCACTTTATTGGTGGTACTAGTTTTGGTTTTTAAACTATGAAACTGATATAAAAAGGCTAACATGCACAAGTCAACACAAACTATAAATTGCAGATATTATATTGAAATTCAGATTTGTTAACACCAATTCTTATGATTTCTTACTGCACTATTTAAAAATAGTAATTTTTAAGTTATTTACCAGAGCAAAAACATTGAGAAAAAACCCACCACTCAGAATAAATCTGCAAATGGGTAAAGGAGGCAAAAACAGCAACAAAGAGACGAATCCTGACTTTATCCCATGGAGCTACTACGGAAGAGGAAAGTGCGGCATCAAACAGTGGCTGTGAATGGTCCCAGTTCTCTTCACCAGAGAGATCCGAATACCAATTTTAAAATATTGATCTCTCATTCATTATTGGAAATCAATAGGTAAAAGGTGAACAGTGAAATTGGTGGCCTAACAAAAATAGGAGATGCACTAAACATGGTCAAATATAAAAAAGGAAAATCATAAACTATAAGCCTGATGATGCTGCATGAGGCTGAAAATAAATGGTAGCATTGAGGCAGGTTGTCAAGAAGCCAGGAAAGTTCCTTGGTAAGTGGAATGGGGACACAGAGACAGTTAACTGAACAAACTGATTCACAGACCTAGGTAGGCCTGGAAGGAATAGAAAATCACCGGGTGGGAAACTGTACCTTGGGAAAGTGTAGCCTGGGAAAATGCCTGCCTGGGAAATGCCTGCCAACCCTACCCAGAACAAACAAATGCCTGGCTAAGATTGGGGTCTGGGGTCGGCCTATCCGACATAACAGAATGCAGCTTTAACTTGAGCCTGAAAAGATGTATTGAGAACAATGGTCATCAGAAATGGCACTCAGCAATCAGCTCTAGCAGATCAGATTCTGACACTCCAACCAGTTAACTTTCGTGGGTTTTTGCACTTAAAAACCCTGCCCTGAGAACAACCGAGTGAGTCTTCTTAATCTCCCTTGTTTGGCTCCCCAACCTCCCTAAGTTGGCTCCACTTTCCCTCTTATTCCTGCTAATAAACCCTGCTCCTTAGCTTGCTGTGTCTGATTTCTTGAGCGACTCCGACCTAACACTGACTGAGCAATTCACAGCCAGATAATAAACTCAAGATCTTATTGTCCCTAAATAAAGATACTTAGGAACAAATAGTTTACACATTCTAGACTATGCTGGGACAGACCCATCTCTGTCCTGGTCCCTATTCAGTGACATTCTTTAAAGGTGAAAGTGCCCTGAAAATGACCACAGTCTCTCAGTGTGCTCACATGTTGGTACATCAACTTATTAAAGAACTCACCTGGAAAGCTGATGGATATTCAGCTGAGACTCTCCCCTGAGACCTCTACGAAGATTCCTGCCTGCACAAGACAGATAAAAGCCCTCAAAACAAAACAAAGGATGGGAGTTGGCCTTTTTGGAGAGCACCAATGCCCTTCTCTTGGGAATGTATTAAAAACAAAAAAACAACAACAACAACAAAACACCTCTAAGGGTTCCCATGACACTTGCAAACAGGGAAACAGTGGGCAGCGGCAGCTCATCCTGGGCTCACTCTGTGAACCTCTATCCACGCCTTCTTTTCTGACTTTTCAGTGAGCCAACAGCTGCCCCACCTTGGCTCACTCTTGTCACTGTAGTTTTACTTCTCGGTGATATTGAAGCAGCCCCTCATTGGCTCTCTCCTGTTGCTTCTTCTGTCCAAAGTCCTTCCTTGTTTCACTGTCTCCTGCTTTAATAAACATGCTCTCAAAATCACCTGGATGTACCATATTTTGCTGTGTATAACATGTACTTTTTTGTCCAAATTTTTGAGGGAAAAATAAGGATGCACATTGTACATGGGCAGTACCTGAAATGCCTTGTATCTGTGCTTGTGATTTGTAATTATTTGTTACATAAAATTTCTTGTGCCAAAATATGTCCAAAAATAAATGTTAAAATTCCTTTATAACACAAAAAAGTCTCTAAATCAAAATAAATGAAAGATTGAATTAAAAATTAAAACAAAATACTTTTTCCTGGAAGTTTGGGCCCAAAACATGGCTGTGTATTGTATGTGGAAGCACAAAAATCTTTGCTGCACAAAGTCAAGAGCCCACATACCACCAGACGGTCTGAGGTAGACCTGGTCTGGTAACAGCATCACAACATAAAAGATTCAACTGTTACTGTAAAGAATATGAGCTGATCTGAGTGCAATGAAGAAAACATTGATCATTTTTGGCAAGCAGAATTAATTGCTAAAAAACACATTTTAGAAAAACATTTCAATGCTAGTAAGGACATTGAAATATGTGTGAGAGATTAAAAAGTTTAAAGGTCTACTTTGCCCCTAAAAGGAGAACAGATTTGAATGGGAAATTAAAATTTCTCAGTACTTATAATGTAGCAGGCATGCTATATGCATTATCTTGAATTTCATTACAAGTATGTCATGAGGTAATTATTTATTCTATTTTATATATGAGAAAACCAAGCCTCAGAGACTCTAGATAAACTGGATAATCTCTTAACGCCACTAAGGGATAGAATCAGGATTGGAAGCTAGTTTGACTCCTTACTATCCTATTTCCCTCTTATTTACATCAAGTTAAATAACATTTTCTAGAATAGCTAAATGGTGTTACCATGCAAAATCCTTATTTTCACCAATTTGACTTTTACTTTTTATATTTTTTCCCTTGACTCAAACTGGCTACACGCAGTACCCTGACTCACCTACTTACCTCTCCCTCTGGTAATCATTAAACTCTCAGGACAATGAAGCATCCAGGAGTCTTAGAAACAAGGTCTTGGGCTTATTGACCACAGGGACACAGTTTTCAATCAAACTGTGACATCTTGGCCTCCGTTGCGTTTCGGCTCTAGATGCAGGAAACTGAAGAACCCCACCGAGCAAACCTTTGCAAAATCAGACAGAACAACTCCATACGTGATTAATTATCCCCTACCCTAGTGCCAACCAGTGTCAAGACCACAAACCTAGCTCTTTTATTCATCATGATTAATTATCTTTTCTTATACAATACAACCCTTCCATGTCATCAGGGAGCGAGGTCTTTGAGTATTGGCTCACCTGTGACTTGGGGGTGGTGCCATCTCTTCAAGTAATAAACTCATTCTTTCTTGACTGCAAAACTGTTGATGTCTTTATTAAACTTTGATGCATGCAGTCTGGTAACAATGGCAGTAGGACTTTTAAAGTAGTTCATGGAAGTTTGTTTTCATGTTCATGAAATGCACTGTCATGGGCAAGAATGCCTATAAGCTGAGCCATAAAGCCAATGATTTATTGTAAATAAGAAAAAACTGGTCTCTTGTACTCAATTTGAATTACAATGAAGGTAAAAGATTCCTGCAGCCTGGAACTTAATCCATTTCTGGTTATAATCAACATAGCAGTATGATGATTTGCAAATTGCTTTTGTCTCTCCCTCTCTCTCTCCCTCTCTCTCTCTCTCTGTACCAACTTGATCCATTTGACTTTTTCTGTTTGCGTCAATGGTAGGGAAAATAATTTAATACATGCTAATTAATTCTAAATTTACATAAATCATTTTCCCATGTGATTTATATCCTCAATTAAATGTATCTTGAAATGCCCAGGGTGCAAAAAAAAGTCTATTATATGTGTTGGCATAATTCTAATAATCATGCAATTTATAAGCAAAAAAAAAAAAAGAAAGAAAGAAAGAAAGAGAAGATTACATGACCTTAAGTCACTCAGAAATGAGCATTTTCTCTTTTCACTTCTTTATCAGTCTGTCAATTATAGAAATTAAGTATATCGCCATTTTGTTTTACTTTTAGCAACGCATTAATATTAAATGGGCGATTCCTTTGCAAAATTGGTTTGATTTTTTACATTAAGTAAAACATAAATATAAATTCACTAATTTATTTATTTATACTTTGTACAATACACTTTATGGCAGCTTAAAAAATTCCAAGCATTATTTTAAGGGCTAGAAATAAGACAGTGAAAAAAAAAGTATATATATGTACTTGTTCTTATAGAATTTATAATCCATAAAAAGAGGAAAGATAAGATAAACAAGCAAACAATTCTGTTACTGAACAGAGATGGGGTCCTGCTGCCCACCACCCATAAATTCCAGAGGCAGAGATTAGGCGAAAAAGCAAAGGAGTCTTTTATTCAAAAGGCTACACAATTTTGGAAGAATGGCAGGCTTCTGCCTCTCAGCCTGTCCTAAACACCCAAAAGGGAAAAAAACAAAACAAAACCAAAACCAACAACAACAAAAAAACCACCACCTTTGCCAGATTAGTTCAAAGCTACACCTGGACTTACTTCTCCCAGTAAAAATCCTGTTCGCCTTTGGGAAAAGAGGTGGGCTTAGCTGGTTGTGATCGCAGTCTGGCTTCAGGCTTCTTTCTGGTGGCTTTACCTGTCTTTCTAGAGTCTGTGTGTGGCCAGTGCCACCACAGCTGCCCTTCCCACACCGGGAGGAGTCTGGGACGCTGCCAGACATGGCCAGCAAGGGGAAGGACAAGGAGCAAGACTCTGCCCCTTTCATTTAAATCTCTGGCCTCAAAATCCTATGCACTCTGGAAGCCTCCAACTTCCCCAGCCAATCCCAGGGGCGACACTGGTAGGTCTGCCCCTCCCCATGCTGCCATGTTAACCTCTGTGATGCCTTGTGTCTCTGTGGCCTCTCCAGCCTGTGCTAACTCCATGCAAACTTCCTCCTGATGTGTCACCAGCTGTGTGGTTTGGTTGTCAGGGCAAAACAACGCTGCTGTCACAATGATTTGTTTACTCTTTACCCCAGGAAGCCATCTTGTGCTGCTTCAGAAGTTCAAAAATCTGTCAAGCAGCAAGCTGCAGCTTCAACCCCACTGCCTCTGGCATTTCCTGATCCCTCCCTTCTCCAGGGCCTCGGCTCTCTTTGCACCACCTCGGGATGCCTTCCCTCTCTTCAGCGATCTCGCCGATGCCCCTGTATCAATTCAACAAGGATGCGAATTCAGGCTGTATGAAGGAAAGAAATTGTGGGATGACAGAAAGATTTGGTGATGGTTGGTGTTATTCTTCTTTTGTTCTTGATTTTAAGTGGTGTGATTAGAAATGTCTTCGAAGCAGTGACATTTAAGCTGAGACCTAGAAGACCTTCAAAGATGTGAGCCAGGCATGTTCCTGGCTTAGGAAAAGTTAGGTGCAAAGGAAATGAGGGAGGCTCAGCTCACCTCAGGAACACCAAGGGCAGTGCCACTAAGTTTGGTGAATAAACAGCAGATGTCGGCAACAGTCAGATCCCCTCAGACCTCTGTACAGTGGCTGGGAGTTTAGACATTATTCTAGGTGCCATGGAAAGCCAAGGCAGGTATTAAGCAAATAGGTGACATAATCTGCTCAATTTAAGCTCCAGGGGAACAAGGATCTCTGTTTTGTTTATTGTTGTTTTCTCAAAACTTTCAAGAATTGTCTAATGTGGAATAAGTGCTTGATTAATGCATATCGAATACAAAAACATATATAAAGATTTTTCTGCCAGTTTTGGATAAGAAGAAAGTTGAGACAATGTTATCTGAGTCAGATGTCTAGCCTTGGTCTAATTGATTGTAACCTGGTTAGTCTTTCAATGTCTAGGGATTAAATGAACTAATAGCACAACATAGAATAAATCATAACCTGTGACACTATGTATAGAATGTTGTTTTTCTTTTTGAATTGTATGAATTTGTACCTTGTGTCAGGGATAAATCCTGAAATAACCAAGTTTTCTTAGGCAACAATGTAGCAAGGATTTGGACTGAAAACATAGATGAAGACAGGCTAGTTAGTAAGAATATAGTAGGTACTGAGACAGGCATACACGGAGAAGGAATGAAAGGCCAGGTAACATCTAGGTGATAACATCTAGGCCTCAGTTGTGTTTCAGATACAGGTCCAGAAAAGCGGCAGAACCAAATAATGCCATGGCTGACATTATGAATACCTGCGGTGATTAATGACTCCCTGCCCTGGAGCAGACTAAAGCAGTAGAGACCACAACCCTGAAAGGACACACATGGAAAAGCATATAAATATTTCATTGAAATCCTCCCTTGGTACCTCCTCTAGATCCTCCTTTAGAGAGGGGATAGAAATCCTCAGGACGGAGGACCCAGTGTGGCTCTTTCTCCCTGGCTCTGTCTCTGTCTCTCTCTCTGCTAAGCAAGCCCACCTTTCCCCACCCCCTTCACAGGCGGTTCTCTCTATGGAGCTTGTATGTGCTTGACCCCGCCCACTTTCCCCAGGTGCATTTTCCTTGCATCTCTCTCACTATCTCTTTCCTAAGCTCCAAGGGCCCTTCTTTAGCCTCTGTAACTTGTTTTCTGAACCCATTTCTTCTACAGTTCAATTTTTCTACCTCTGTGATTTTATCAATAAACTTTCTCTTATTGTTCGAGTCTTGACTGTGAATTATTTCAGAGCCAGAAGTCAAGTACCAAAGTTCCTGAAACAAGATTTGGTCTGACTCCACAGATGTAGCACCTGGGGCATTTTGCTGCCAACAGAAATTCTCAGCAAAAACTATTTTTTCCTTCCACTGAGTGCAAGGGTCAAGAGGATTAAGATTTCTTGGAGAAGGGATATATTCTTTTGGTTCTTTGTTTTGTTTTATTTTGTTTATTTCTAGAGTCTTCTCTACTATTTCCACTTTGACAAATTCTGGATGTATCTCTTTTTCCTCATGCCTCATGCAGTAGAAAAAGTATAAGCTCAAGATCCTCAAAGAAAGTCAAAGCTGAGAATGGACGTCCCTTCAGTTAATGTCTAAGTGTCCAGTTTCACAAAGTTTGGAAGTGCTACAGTTTCCTTACTTGTCTAGTTGTTTCATTTTGGCAATTTGTTTCAGTTCTTCAATCTGTCATTGCAGTAGAAAATGAAATTTGGGGCCCTGAAATTAACTGAAAACTAAAAACCATTTTATTCAACTTTTTGAAAGAATTGTATCCTTACAAAGTAGTTTTATAAGAAGTATGTGACATTTCCACTTATTCTTCCATTTGTTCTTGTAGATATTACGAACTTGGAATGTGTTTGGAATTGTGAAGTAAAAAGACTATGTAATCTTTTAAAGGCTTTTGAAAAATAAAGTCAAATTCCTGATACATGGAAAGACTTACTTTCTTGATTCTCTCCAGGGAGAAACATAATTACACTGTAGGATTGGTTGTTTATTTGCTTATTATCAAGAAATAAAGGAGGGAGCTTTCAGATGTGATGAACATGCTATTTCCACATACTTTGAATCACGAGATTTGGCACCTGTGTTTGCTTTATGGTTCCTCCTACTTGCCTGTTTTAAGAATGTTGTTTGGCTTCAGAAAACCTAACTAATGACAGCTGTACAAGAAATTTTCAGACTAAAAACTGGCTAACATTCAAATACTTTGTCAAACCCCTTTGTAATATTTAGAATTAAACTAATGAAAATGAAAGAGAGGGCAATGGTGAGAGAAATTCGCAGCCTATAAAATCAGAACTTGCAAATGCTAATCAGCTGTATAAGTTAATTAGATTTTGAAAAGAACCAAAATGAGAATGCTGGAAGTAGATTAAGTTCAGACTTAATCAGGCTAATATTAATTCTGATCAATTTACCTAATAATTTAGCCCCTCTCTTCCTTTAATGGCATTCCAGTTTATATCACGAAGATCGTCAGCATGGCAGAGTATGGTGCAGACATCTGTAAATTGCAGCTGTGAATTTGGCAACCACTTTGTGGTTTGGGCAAAACCACAGTTTAAATAACTATTTCTGGAGCCCTGGCACAACAGTAAACATAGTGCAGAGGCTGAACTTAAACTCACAAGGACCTATGCAAAATACCAGCTCTCTGCGTACCTAGAAACTGGAATGTTCGATCATGATATGATGACTTTCTCTGTCTTCTGTCAGGCTCCCTAATCCCTGTGCTCACAGGGACCTTCCAGAGCCCTCTGGCTCCACAAGCTCATCTCTCAGCCCCAGTCCGTGTACATCTAACCTTAGACACATCAATTATTTACACCTGTCCTCCCATTAACATTAAAGCCTCCTCCCCTGCATTCCATGATCTTGGGATTTCACTCTGTGAGCTAAGTAACTGGACAACTGAAAAGCTTCAAAGTGGTTTTGACTTGGTTTGGCTTATTTTGGGTTTTGTTTGTTTATTTGTCTGTTTGTTTTTAGATAATGAGGCCCTGTCTATTAAAACCCTTGGATTATTTTTTTTGACTATGATCATCAAACCAAAAAATATCATGAAAGTGTCACAAGACTCAAATAAATACCAGATTTACTTACCACGAATGCTATGGCTGCGTAATTGTCATTTCACATTGACCAACTGCAATCTACACACAGTATCATAGCATTTCCCTTGATTTGAAATTGAAAGGGTCTACTGAAGTATGTTCATTTTATTTTATACACAAATATACTGACACTTGAGAAAACACTTTAATAAAATAGAAATTTCACTTATATGTAAAATTCAACCCTAAATAATGTTACATATTTAGAGTTCATCATTTATCTATAAAAGAGGATGTGAGAAGATAGACTGAGGCCCTCAAGTAATACTAAAATTAAAAAAAAATTCTATTATTATAAGGGGGCCCAAGTTCTCATGCATGAATCTGATAATAAAATAATATATTCAGGGTTAATACTCACTGTTAATTAATCATTACAGGTATTCTTTATGGCAGGACTGCTCCTTTTATCTGTTTAATTAGGAAAGTTTACAATTATAGTAAATAATTTTATATGAAAAACTAAATTCAAATGTATATTAAAATCTGTTGAGATTTCTGATCTCTTATATTTTCTGGGATGAGATAATGTAAATTCAAATAAAACAAAGACCCATAAAGTAATCTCATATAAGTTATATGTGATTGATTTCTACCATGGAATATTAAGCCAAGGCCTTTCACTCTGTTAATTTTTTTTATTTAAATTATGAGAGGCTCACCTGTGTACTAAGTGACAATAGAAGGGGGTCTTGAAAACATCCCGTAGTTATTTAACATTTTAAATAATTATTGTTATTAATTTTAGCTTATTCCAGAGTTATTCAATCAATAGTCAATTTATTAAGGTCTGAATTAGTGCAAGTTTGTGAAAGAATATGAAACGAGTAAGATGCAATGGAGAACAATCATAATTTGGAGATAATTGGTTTACGTCTCTCAGTAAGTGTTAGGGGAATTCAAACAAGAAAGCTTTATTCAGGAAGTAGGATTGTAATTGGCCATAATTTAGATATTCTAAGAGGGAGAGAAGATATCTCAGGTAAGAGCTGTTTTTGCAACAGAAGTGAATAGGGTATAATTACAACAGGGCAGTTTACCAAATTCTGAAATTTCAAGGCTCCCATTATATTTTGGAGGTCTCCAGTTAAAGTTATTATATCCTGGTGGCCAAGAACACAGGTTCAAATTTACATACAAATTATAGCCCTACCAGTTGCTAGTTGTGTTAATTGGGGATTTACTTAATTTCCCTGCTCCACAGCTTCCCATTCTGGAAATTGATGAAAACAATAATATTTACCAGATGGGAGGCTAAAAAGAGATAATCTAAAAACAAATCCAAAAACACAAAAGTCATTGTCATCAACAACAACAACATTTGCATTGTGCCTAGCATACAAAAAATCTGTCACTTTACTACTCTTGTTTTAGAAGTTTGCTGATGGTCTTAATTATAGAAGGAAAAGATGTGTGCCTGTAGTGTCTTTCTCCTGACATTATAAATTCTACCATTAAAAAAAAAATGTATCTTGGCAGGGGCCTGGTGGGGGGGTGGAATAGGGGACATCTGTATTAGTGTCAACAATAAAACAACATATCCTCATTGATTATGCTTAGACCATTCTTTATAATGTGAATAATGGCAAATGCACATAATAGAGTATACCATTTCTTTCCTTATATGTTCTATCACTCTATTTATTGAACAAACATTTTCAGTCCCTACATTTTTCATGGCACCTTTTTTATGGTTAGTGAGTATAACATGGTTAAACCACAAATGAGCTGTGCTGCTGGTAAGGCACATGTTTAATAGCGTTACCTGAGATATGTAATAGTATCTGTATTGTAGCCATATACACTACATTGGTGTGTTCTTTAAAAACTACACAGCTATTTCCCATTGTAGATGTCATTAGCAATATGCTTTTCAATGAACTTCTGTACTTATTTCTTCACCCAACAGTTCTATCAAATTTTATTAAGAACCCCATCCAGTTGCTCAGAACAATTAAAACTTGGAGTCATTCTTAACAGTTCTTCTTAGTTTGTGTCTTACATTTGATCTGGAAAAAAAAAAAACATGTAGCTGACTGCGCTACAGTATCAGTTCACTTACTCCATCTTCTCTGCAGCTACTGTGGTCCTGGCTGTCATCACTTCTCAACTGGATTATTGCAGTAGCCTCCTAATACATGATCCTATACCTATCCTTGACTTTCTGTCATCTTCTCCAATAGCTATAACAGGGATTAATTCAAGCACAAGATTACATAGATTATCCTTTTAAATTCCATCAATGGACCCTCTTTCCACTCAATAAAACATAACTATGTTAAGGCCCTGCTTGATCTTATCATCCATTATAACTTTGATTAAAGTTGCAAATCAAAGTTGTATATTCCATGCATGGGTTACTCCATTCTAATCCTACAGGCTTCCTTACTGTCTTTGAAACATAGTAACCATACTTACACCTTATAGCAAGTTCTCGAGTTCTCTCCTTTACCTAGACTGCTATTGTCATAAATATATACATCATATATCCACCTTTTTGCAAGCTAAATTCTCACTTTTTAAATGAGGCCTACTTCAGATTACCACTTTATATTGGGCATTTTGGGGAATAATCTTTTTGTTATGTGTCTCGAATATAAGTTGGAGGTAGCCATCTTTCCCCTGCTCCTAACGATCTCCTATATCACCTGCCTCCCCATTTTCACTTAAATGCAGATGTTAGGAGCATTGGAAATGATATCAAAACGCCCAGTCTCCTGCATTCAGGAAGATAGGATTCCCCATTTTTCATGTTATATAGCCTGAGTCTCAACGACATTAAGTAACCTGATCATAGTCACACCAGTAGTAAGTGATTAGGTGACCCGTACCATCCTATCTTCTGCTTTATGTGTCTAGTACCACACAGAGCTCTGTACCTGATGCCCAGGGTGAACAAACCCAGGAATGGAACAATCTGTAGCATTTGGGAAGTGTATCAACAGTACCCAGAGCCAATCTAATAATGAAAGTTATTAAGCAGAGTGACTTTCCCATCCACATGGATCTTTTTGAATAAAAAGCCTGACATGGATTTCTCACAGGTACAATTGCAGTCTCAAAAGCCATTTGGCTTTTTTTTTCACTTTTAATGTCTTATTATAAAACTTGCAATATAAAGCTTCAGCATGAAAACCCTGATATAGCCTTAAATACTGTAAAACTAGCAGGCAAAGCTATAATAATTTCATTTTTATAATATAATCTGAAATTGAATCACTTTAATTTCATGGCAAAGTCAATATTGTTAATGGATTAGAAACATGCCTGATAAAAGTACCATTGAGATTATATTTGGGGAATCACATGAAAAAAATGATTTTCTTGTGGTCTATGGCACTTAAAACTTGGCCCTCATCTGAAAAAAGAAATTTTATGAGGTAGACCACTTTAGTAAGTAAATGGTTGATAGCCAAGCTAAAAGAAGCTAAAAAAAAGGTCTGGCAAAGCTCCTTCAAACCTTTCTGACATTGCCTGTTCTATCACTACATTTCCTTCGGGAGACTGGGACCCAACAGTGAGAGGCCTATATACGCGGTGGCTATTCATGAAGTAGAAACCTGTGATTTCTGCAAGCAAATTCTAGATATCTGCCAATTGAACAATGAATTCAGAATCCTAGATAAGAGACTAATCTACAACATTTTCTAGCACTGCAAATTTGAGCAGATCACCTCTCTCTGGGTTTGTTTTATCTACCAAATAAGGGGGAGGTTTAAAGAATGTGACTATTTTATGCTTCGGTAATTCTACAGTATTTGGTAAAGGTGTCATGTTCTTCTCATTTAAAATGTTCCAAATTTCCAAATGTTAAGAATTACCCTACAAAGACTGCTTTAATACTGGTTACAGCTTCTTTGCTTTAAAGACAAAGTTCTCAATTTTCCCGTATAAAAAAGCATATGTCTTCAAGACTGAAAAGTTTTTGAAAGTTTAGAGGTTTCCAATGTTTGTAATTAATTAGCAAGTAGTGCTGACTGTTTTCATCAGGGAACCAGTTCTAGCTATATCATACTTAAATATATTTTGAAAGCATCATCCAAATTTTCCATTCGACACATCTAATTTTTAATAATTTTCTATTTATCTTTAAAAATCTCAAGTCATAAATAAACCATCCATAGCACCTATGGTTAGTAGTAAGAGCCTAGAATTAGGATTAAGAATCCTCAATTTAATTCTTAGTTCTAAATTGTTTTCTGTGGCCCACTTCATTTCTCTATATAAATGTTTTTCATTTTTCAAAATTTGTATAAATTGTCAATTGCTAGAATGATAATTTTTGCTCCAAATGTATAACTTGCATGTAATTACAACACAATAATTATTCTCTCTCACACACACACGTGTGTATACTCACACACAAGCCTGTACTGTTGAAAATGGCAGTTTTAAAAAGTAACATTTTATTAAATACAAAAAAATGTTGTCAACTACCTCACATTAAAAGAGACCATAAGCATACAAAAACTAAATGAAATATATGGTTCTAGATTGGATCCTGGACAGGAAAAAAATCCTATTAAAGACAGACTGGAACAATTTGTGAAGCTTAAAAATAGACTATATATTAAATAATAATGTTTTATCAAGGTTATATTTTCTGAATAAAATCATTTCTGTGTTCACATCAGAGTATATTGTTTTTAGTGTAGGGTTGGCCAAAAAGTTTATATTTTTTCCCATAAAATGGCTCTAGTAGCACTTCTTTGTCTTTAACATCATTCAAAACACTTTTGTTATGTCATATTGTGACAGCTGTCATATCAGTGTGCATTAAAAAAACTTACCAAAATTGGTGAATTTTTGTGTAGCCATTTAAATATTGAAGACAGAAGAAAATATGCAACTTTTTGTGTATTATGCTTTATTATTTCTTTTTTAATTATTATTATTTTTTATTGTTCTTGTTTATTCTGTTAGTTTTCCCAATTTTTCCCCCTTTGTCCTCCTCCATCCGTCCCATCCCCGCTCCCTCAGTCCATCCCCACACTGTTGTCCATATCCATTGGTCATTCATATGCATCATGTTTTTGACAAATCCCTTCCTCTTCATTCCACTATTCTACCTACCCGCTTTCCTCTGGCAGCTATCAGTCTGTTCCCTGTTTCCATATCTATGGCTCTGTTTTGGTCATTACTTTATTTTGTTCTTTAGATTCCTGTTAAGAGTGAGATCATATGGTATTTGTCTTTCACCAACTGGCTTTTGTGATGTACCATAGTGGTCTCCAGTTCCAACCACACTTTCATAAAGGGTATGAATTCAAGAAAGGTAAAAATGATACTGAAACACAAAAAGATTTATTCAGTATATGGGAAAGGTTCTGTGACTGATTGAATGTATCGAAAGTGGTTTGTAAGGTTTCATGCTAGAGATTCCTTGATGGATTATGTCCCACAGTTGGGTAGACCAGTTGAAGTTGATAGCAATCAAGTCAAGACATTAATGGAAAACAATCAGTGTTACACCACACAGGAGACAGCCAACATACTCAAAATATCTAAATCAATAAAGTTACTAGTGAATATGAAAAATGTGTCTTTAATTTTGTGGAAATAAGCATATGTACTTTTTAGACTAACGCAATACATATGTGCCCAGGTACTTAGGGTGAAGGGTTATCATGTCTATAATTAATTCTCAGAAGTTTGGCAAAATAGTAAGAATTATAAGAAGAAAAGGAAAGATATGCTAAAATATTAACAATTGAGGAAGCTAGGTGAAATGTATTCAGGATATCATTATATTGTTTTCAAAAGATGTTTGCAGATTTGAGATTTTTTTCAAAATAAAATATTTTTAAAAGACAGCTATTTCACAACTTAAAAAAATTCTGTCATTAGATTATAGATGTATCTTTTTTAAAATCTATGATCTTTGAAATGTATTTCACCCTCACATTGGACTTTACATAAAATATATTTGTGTTAATGTATGAGTTCACTAGTAGAATGTGAGGGCCTTAAGGACGAAGTTCTTTATTCATTATGTTGTTTTTTAGCATCTGATAATGAATTTGCATATAATATGTATTCACTTAATAATAAATTCATCAAATAATTAATTCAGTTTAAATATATTGAAGTGCACTAATATGCCAGATAGAGGCTTAATTTGGGGGAATACTTAGAGCCTTACATAAACCCTCCAAAAATTTCCATTGCATTTTAAAAGTCCTTCAAATATCTTCCACCCATATTTTTCTGCTTTTATCCATCTCTGACCTTATCATATCTCTCTCCTCCTTACTTACTATACCTCAGTTACATGTGTCATATATCTACTTATATACAAATATATTCTTGAACATATTATTTTCCAAGATTGTTAACTAGTTTGAAAAAGGCCAGGGCAGGACACCCAGATATACCTGGGAGGCAGGACAAGGGTGAGTACTGATCAGAGAAGTCATTCTGGAGGAGCCAATACCAAAAGGTGTCCTTCGAAGGTGGTTGCACCAATTCAAGGCATGGTGCTTTCAGAATTCCGATGCGTCAAATGTGGCCGAAACATACACAAATGTGGCAGTAGGTATGGAAGTGTGATAGCTGACATAGTGGAAATAATAACATATCAGTTTCTGAATAATATTATATATCATGCTAAAGGATTTTTATTCAACTTGATTGTTATGAAGATAGTTTGAAGAAATTTGAGAGGGGGAGATACACAGTAGAAATTTTTCATTTTTTAATGGAATTTATTGGGGTCACACTGGTTATCAAAATTATAGAGGTTTCAGGTGCACAGTTCTATAACACATCATCTGTACACTGTATTGTGTGTTCACCCCCCCAAATCAAGTCTCGTCCATCACACAGTCAAATTTTTATTTTATTATTTTATTCTATTTTTAGAAAGAAGGAGGGAATGAGACAGACAGAGAGAGAAATATCATTGCGTGAGAAACAGTTGCCCCTCACACACCCCCAGCCAGGGACCTCGCCTACAACCCAGGCATGTGCCCTACTGAGAATTGAATCCACAACCTGGTGATTCACAGGCCAGCGTTCAATCCACAGAGCCACACTAACAAGGACAGAATTGAATTTTAAGACAAACATTCTAAATCAAAGTGTGAAAATAAATAAAGGGACCATTAAAAACATAGGAAGATTAACTAAAAGATTGTATCCTTAATCCAGTTGAGAAATTAAGGGTGCTAGTCCCTGGCCATATTGATGCTGAGAGTAGGGGGAGAAGTTGAACTGAAAGAGAGCAAAGAAGTTGACTTGATAGAATTTGTTGATGTATTGGAGAAATAAAAGACAGAGCAAAGCAAATATAAACACAAGTCCTCATTTTTGCAGATTAAGGAAAGCAGTTCAGTACAATGCTATTTATTAAGAGAAATAATACAGAGGAAAGAAATTCTGTTTCCTCAAAAATTACTAACTATTTTGAACTAACCCAGCTGTTGAGAACAACTAGAAAAATCTGAAGGCATGAAAAGGAACTGAAAGTAAATCACACAAGAACTGAATCCAAGTTTTGGTCATTTCAACACTAATTATATAAAGAAAATTCATCTTTCATCTGAGAGATAAAAACCAAAGTATAGCCCTAACTGGTATGGCTCAGTGGGTCAGGCATTGTCCCACAAACTGAAAGGTCACTGGATTGATTCCCAGGTGGGGCACATGCCTGGGTTATGAGCCAAGTCTCTGGTTGTTGCAGGCATGTGAGAAGCAACCAATCAACATTTCCCTGACGCATCAAATTTCTCTCCCTCCTATGCTCCCTCCCTTTCCCTCTGTCTAAAAACAAATAAATAATCTCCTTTAAATTAAAGAAAATTACATCCTTCTCTAGCTTATCCCAAGCATTAAATAATTTTATAATTAGTTCTATAATATTCAGCACACATTTAATACTAACCAATATTAAGAATGGATTAGTATTGGCCAAAATAAGATTGAAAGGATAGGAGACTCACAGTACCTGATATGAACTTTTTAAAAAGCTAAATTAAACATTAAAGAAATTTAAAAAATCAAATATTTAATAAATACAAAATTATTACAAAGGACCAGTTAAAAATAAACAGTTGAACATTCTAGTACAAAATATGACTGCATTTCAGGTGAAAATGGCCGCATAGGCATACATGGCTCTCCCCCTCACAAAACAACATCAAAATTACCACTAAAATATAGAAAAACCATGACTCAGAACCATTAAAAATCAAGTTGAATGGAAGTTTGAAAATGATGAAATTAAAGAAACTACATCCGTCAAGACTGGCAAGAAGGGCACAGATGTGAAATGGACGGGTTCCTCATCCAAGTGTTGTGGATAAAATTCATCAAGAGTATCTTAGGAGTGACAAGTCCTAGCTCCACACTAAGGCACCCCAGCCCAGGGTTCCAGTGCCAGGAAGATAAGTCCCCATCGCTTCTGGCTATAAAATCCAGTAGGGACTGAGTGGGTGGAAGAAACTTCTATAGTGCCAAGCAATTCCTCTTAAAGAACCCACACATGGACTTACTCAGACATACTTTCTATGAGCTCCAGCACAAGGGTAGCACCTTGAAAGGCACCAGTAGCATATAGGGAGAAATTGAAGTGTCTGGCATCAAGGTGAGCAGAGGTCATTGTCCCTTTTCTGAACCCTGCCTGCACACAGCCACAGAGCTGGCAGGGTGGTGCCATGTATGAGACTACATCAACATGGCTAACACTGTTTGCCCTGCCCTGCAGATCCCCAGAGATTCTGTCCCACCAAGTTTACTGGCCTATCTAAGCTGTTTTCCCATATGAATGGCCGCCCTTGGCTAATGTTTTACAATGTGTATCCTATCAAATCCTATCAAATAAACAATAGCCAACCTCAGAGAGGCCAGCTCCTGTATCTCTTGCTAAGTGTACCAGGCCTAGAACTAGCAGTAGCCAACCTAGATTCACAGCTTGGTTTCACCTCAGAATCCCCAAGCACTGCACAAGTAGAAGCCTTCTCAGATTGCTTGGTAGCTCATGCTTGGTTGCCTCAAGCAAAAGACAGATAGGGGCTAACTTTGGCCAGCACTAGTACTAGCTCACCCAGTGGACAGCTATAGACTATGTCAGAGCATTACCACCCTGTCCCTGCATAGCTGATTCTCCACAGAGGGCAGAGGTTAGTGGTCAATAGTCATTACCAGTCCTTGCAGCTGACTAGCCTGGGTAAAACCCTCCTACTGATCTTCCAAAGCAATCAAGGCTCCACTAAAAGAGGAGTATGCACTCCACCCAAATGAAGGGCACACCTTGAATACCCAGCTTGGGTGGTAGCAGAGTTGTGCCACTGGACCCTACAGGACACCTACTACTTTAGGCCATACAACTAAGACAGGGGTCATAGCAGCTCTACCTAATACATAGAGAAAACACAGGGAAGCTGCCAAAATGAGAAGACAAAGAAACGTGGCCCAAATAAAAGAACAACTCAAAACTCCCACAAAAGAACTAAACAAAATGGAAATAAGCAATATACCAGATGCAGAGATCAAAACATTGGTTATAAGGATGCTCAAGGAACTTAGTGAGGACATCAACAGCATAAAAAAGATCCAGCTAGAAACAAAGGACACACTAATTGAAATAATAGGGGAGCAATAGTAGACTGAATGAAGCCAAGAATCAAATCAATTATTTGGAACATAATGAAGCAAAAAAACAAGTAATCAGAACAAGAAGATAAATATTTTTTTTAAAAAAAGGATAATGTAAGGTCCTTCTCAGACAACTTCAAGCTTACCAATATTTGCTTCATATGGGTGCCAGAAGAGAAAGAGCAAGAAATTGGAAATCTATTTGAAAAATAATGAAAGAAAACTTCCTTAATTTGGTGAAGGAAGTAGACATGCAAGTCCAGGAAGCACAGAGAGTCCCAAACAAGATGGACACAAAATGGCCCACTCCAAGACACATCATAATAAAAATGCCAAAGATTAAAAAAAAGAGAATTTTAAAAGCACCAAGATGAAAGAATAATTACCTAAAAGAGAACTTCCATAAGACCGTCAATTGATTTCTCAACAGAAACTTAGCAGGCTAGAAGGGATTGACAAGACATATTCAAAGTCATGAAAAGTAGGGACGGACCTACAGCCAAGATTTCTCTACCAACCAAATTATCATTTGGAATGGAAGAGCAGATAAGAAGCTTCCCAGAGAAGAGAAAATTAAGGTTTATTATCACCAAACCAATTTTATTTGAAATGTTAAAAGGACTTATGCAAGAAAAAGAAGATAAAAACTATGAACAATAAAATGACAATAAATACATATCTATCAACAACTGAATCTAAAAAATAGATGGGAGGGTGATATTGGGGAATAAGTAAAGAATTGAGGAATTAAGAAGTCATATAGGTAGTTACAGAATAGGAATGGGGGTAAACAGTACAATATTGGAAATGGGGTAACTAAAGAGCCTATGGGGGACATGAACAATCATGTGATGATTGCCTGATGCAGTGGGTGGTACTAGGTACAGGAGGGCAAAGGAAAAACACTGTGGCAACTGTACTTGCATAATCAATAAAATTAAAAAAAACAAAATATAACTGAAATTAACTCAAGAGGTAGTTTCACAACAAATTAAAAGCAGTTGACTCATCAAGTGAAAAAGGAGGTAGATCTGCTCATGTACTGATACACCAAGGATTTGCAGAAAGCAGTCCAGGAGTTCTGGCCACAATGGAGACATAGGTAGAAATGCTTCATTTCCTCACATAACCAAAAGAAGGACAACAAATATTAAAACAAAAAACTGGAACTGCCAGATATTCAAACTTCATGGAAGTCTGACAACCAAGGAGTTAAAGAAACATTCACCAAGACTGGTAGGAGGGGTGGAAATGGGCAGCTTGAGCAAGAGAGGACATAGAGCCAAGGAGGTGGCTGGTGGACCAGTTGGTCCCACATCTGTGGGCCAATAAGCTGGGGAGAACCACTGAGAAGCAAGACAGACACAGAACCCAGGGTTTCAGTGCAGGAAACTAAAGACTCAAAACCTCTGGATGTAAAAATCTCAAGGAGTTGTGTCAGTGGCAGAAACTCTCAGGATCACAGGAGAATCCATGGGAGAGGCCCACAGGGTACTAGAACATGCACAAACCAACCCAACTGCCAATCAGCATCTGAAAGGGCACAATCTTCTTGTGGGAAGTGAGGGAGTGATGGAAAGTAGGGCTAGAGCACATCCAGCAAGTGGCATTGGTCCCTCTCTGACTCCTCCCCCACAGACAATGCCAAACACAGCAAAGAAGGTTGCCCTGCCCTCATGAATACCTAAGACTCTACCACTTACAACATAACAGTTTGCAAAGACAGAGAAATATGGCACAAATAAAAGAACAGATCAAAACTCCAGAAAAAGAACTAAGTGAAAAAGAGATAGCCAAAGTATCTGATGCAGAGTTCAAAATACTGATAATCAGGATGCTTACAGAAATGATTAAACTCAGTTGCAAAATGAAGGAATAAATGAAGGCTATACACAGTGAAATGAAGGAAAATATACAGGGGACCAAAAGTGAAGGGAAGGAAACTGGGACTCAAACCAAGGATTTGAAACAAAATGAAGAAATAAATATTCAACCAGAACAGAATGAAGAAACAAGAATTCAAAAAAATGAAGAGAGGCTGAGAAAGCTCTGGTAAAACTTCAAACACTCCAATATCTGAGTCATAGGGGTGCCAGAAGGAGAAAAGGAAGAGCAAAAATTTAAAACTTATTTGAACAAATAATGAGGGAAACTTCTCCAATCTGGCAAAGGAAATAGACTTCCAGGAAGTCCAGGAAGACCAGAGACCCAAAGAAATTGGACCCAAGTAGGAACACACCAAGACACATCATAATTAAGTTACCCAAGATTAAAGGTAAGGAGAGAATCTTAAAAGCAGAAAGACAAAAGGAGAAAGTTACCTACAAAGGAGTTCCCATAAGACAATCAGCTGATTTCTCAAAAGAAACTTTACAGGCAAGAAGGGACTGGAAAGAAGTATTTGAAGTCATGAAAGGCAAGGACCTATATCCAAGATTACTTTATCCAGCAAAGCTATCATTTAGAATGGAAGGGCAGATAAAGTGCTTCCCAGATAAGGTCAAAATAAAGGAGTTCATCATCACAGAGCCCTTGTTATATGACATGTTAAAGGGACTTATCCAAGAAATAGAAGATGACAAAAACTATAAACAGTAAAATAACAACAAACTCACAGCTGTCAACAACTGAACCTAAAAAACAAAAACTAAGCAAACAACCAGAACAGGAACAAAATCACAGAAATGGAGATCACATGGAGGATTATCATTGGAGAGGAGAAGGGGGAGAGTGGAGGGAAAAGGTGCAGGGAATAAGAAGCATAATAGATAGGCACAAAATAACATGGGGAGATTAAGAATAGTATAGGGAATGGAGAAGCCGAAGAATTTATGCATACAACCAATGGACATAAACTAAGTGGTGGAGGTGAATGTTAGAGAGTGGTAGGGTGCAGGGAGGAGGAGAATAAAGGGGCTAACAAAATTGGGATGACTGCATTTAAAAAAAAAAAGATAAAAAGGGAGAGGACCCAATAAATATAATCAGAAATGAAAGAGGAGAAATTACAACTGATACCACAGGTATACAAAGGTTTATAAGAAATTACTGCAAACAACTATATGCCAAGAAATTTGAAAACCTGGGTGAAATGGACAAATTTCTGGAAAAATACAATCTTCTGAAACAAAATCAAGAAGATGCAGAAAAACCAATAACAGCTGGTGAAATTGAAGCAATAATCTAAAAACTCTCAGCACACAAAAGTCCTGGAATGAATAGTTTCACAGGAGAATTTTACAAATTATTTAAGGAAGAGCCTGTATCCTTATCAGACAATTGCAAAAAATACAAGATGAAAGATTCTCAAATTCTTTTTATGAGGCCAACATCATCCTCATTCCAAAACCAGATAAAGAAATAACAAAGAAAGAAAACTACAGGCCAACATTGCTGATGAACATAAATGCTAAAATCCTCAACAAAATATTGGCAAACTGCATCAAGCAATACATTAAAAAGATCATACACCATTACTAAGTGGGATTCATTGCAGGGATGCAAGGATGATACAATATTTGCAAGTCAATAAATGTAACAAAATTGGAAATCACATAAACAAAAGGAAAGATGAAGTCACATGATCATATCAATAGATGAGGAAAAAGTGTTTGATAAAATACAGCACCTATTTATAAAAACACTCATCAAAGTGGGAGTAGAGGGAGCATACCTCAACCTAATACAGGCCACATATGAGAGACCTACAGTTGACATCATATTTACTTAATGGGCAAAAACTAAAAGCTTTCCCACTAAGATCAGGAACAAAATTGCAGTTGTTCCCTTTCACCAATTATATTAAACATTGTATTGGAAGTACTAGTCATAGCAATCAGACAGGGAAAAGAAATAAAAGGCATCAAAATTGTAAAGGAGGAAGTAAAACTGTCATTGTTTTTAGATGACATTATATTGTACATAGAAAACCCTATGACTTCTCTAAAAAAAATTCAACCTATTAAGTGAATTGGGCAAAACAGCAGGACACAACGTCAGTATTCAGAAGTTGAAGGCATTTTTGTATACAACTAATGAAGTATCAGAAACATAAATCAGGGAAAAAATACCGTTTACTATAGCAATAAGAAAAATAAAGTGTCAAGCAATAAATCTAGCGAAGGAAGTAAAAGACCTATACTCAGAAAACTACACAACACTAAAGAAGGAAATTAAGGAAGACACAAACAAATGGAAGCATATACTATGTTCATGGATTGGAAAAATTAATATCACCAAAATGTCTATACCACCCAAAGTAATTTATAGATTCAATGCAATCCTTATTAAAATACCAATGACATATTTCAAAGATATAGTGCAAACATTTCAAAATCTATATGGAACCATAAATGACTGTGAATAGCTGTAGCAAGTTTGAGAAAGAAGAACAAAGTAGGAGGGATCACAATATCTGACATTAATATGTATTACAAGGCCACTGTAATCAAAAGAGTCTGGTAGTGACATAAGAACAGACACATAAATCAATGGAACAGAATACAGACCCCAGAAATAAACCCATGTTTCTATAGTCAAGTAATATTTGACAAAGGAGGAAGAAGCACAAAATGGAGTAAAAATATCCTCTTCAACAACTGATGTTGGGAGATCTGGACAGTTACATGCAAAAAAAAAAAGAAACTCGACCACCAGCTTACACCATACACAAAAATCAACTCAAGATGTGTAAAAGACTTAAGTATAAGTCACAACACCATAAAAAGTCTTAGAGAAGAACATAGGTAAGAAAATCTCAGATATTCCATGCAGCAATACTTTCATGTGATATGTCCCCCAGAGCAAAGGACATAAAGGAAAGAATAAACAAATGGGACTTCTTCAAAATCAAAAGCTTCTGCATAGCTAAAGAAAACCTCAGCAAAATGAAAAGGGAACCAACTGAATGGAAAAATATCTGTGCAAATGATACTTCAGACAAAAGTTTGATCTTCAAAGTATATAAAGAATTCATATGACTCCACTCCAATAAGACAAAAAATCCAATTAAAAAATGAACAAAGGACCTGAACAGACACTTTTCCAAGGAGTACATACAGAGAGCCCAGAGATGTGCGAAATGATACTCAGCATCACTAACTATCAGGGAGATGCAAATTGAAACCACAATGGCATGCCATTTCACACTGGTAAGAATGACCATCATAAACAAATCAACAAACAATAAGTGCTCATGAGACTGTGGAGAAAAGGGGACCCCAGTACATTATTGGTGGGAATACAGACAGGTGCAGCCACTGTGGAAGACAGTATGGGATTTCTTCAAAAAACTAAAAATGGAAGTGCCTTTTGACCTAGCAATTCCACTGTTGGAATTATACTCTAAGAATCCTGAAACACCAATTCAAAAGAACCTGTGCACCCCAATATTCATAGCAATGCAAGTTACAATAGCCAACTGCTGGAAACAGCCTAGGTGCCCATCAGTAAATAAGTGTGTCAAGAAACTGTGGTACACTTACACAATGGAATACTACACAGTAGAAAGAAAGAAGGAGCTCCTACCCTTTGCAACAGCTTGGATGGAACTGGAGAGCATTATGCTAAGTGAAATAAGCCAAGCAGTGAAAAACAAATACCATATGATCTCACCTATAAGTGTAGCCTAATCAACAAAGCAAACAAACAAGCAAAATATAGCCAGGGACGTTGAAATATAGATCAAACCAACAGTAACCAGAGAGGAGGAGGGTGGTGTATAACCAGAGGAAGAAGGAGAAGGGTCATTAAGGAACATGGTTAAAGGACCCATGGACAAAGCCAAAGAGGGGTAGAACTGAGGGTGGGAGGTGGTGGTAGGTGGGACAGGTGAAAGTGGTGTTGGGAAAATTGAGATAAAGTACTTGAACAACAATAAAAAATAAAACTTAAACAAGCAGTTGAAGGCCTTGGCTGGTGTAGCTCAGTGGTTTGAGTATGGGCCTGTGAACCAAAGGATCACAATTCAATTCCCAGTCAGGGCACATGCCTGGGTTGCAGGCCAGTTCCCACTAAGGGATGCACAAGGGGCAACCATATATTGATGTTTCTCTCCCTTTCTCCTTCCCTTCCCCTCTAAAGATAAATAAATAAAATCTTTTAAAAACAAGCAGTTGAAGAAAATTAGTACATTAAATAACATAAAAGTAGAAAACATGCTGTCTGAAGATTGCCAATAAAAATAATAGAAAGTGCAGAAAAGAATATAAAACTATAGAATGAGAGTAAAAAGCATAATATGTATATAAAATTAGAATCTCATAAGAACAAGAGACTGAATGGCAGAAAGAAGGTAATAAAATGCATAGTAAAGATAATTTTCAAAAACTGAGAAAATACATCCATCCACAAATTCAAGAAGTGCAACATACTCAAACAAGATCAGTTTTTAAAGCAAAGAAAAGTATAATCTTCAAAAGAATAAGAAAAATGTCACTACTGAATTTTCAACACAACTATGGAAACCAAAGGAATTCTTTATTTCTTTATTCTAAAAATAAATGATTTTAAATGAAATTTACATTAATATCTTTTTAAAAGAAATAATAGCTATGCAATTTTAATAATAAGTTATACAAACACACACACACTGCTACCTAAAATGTATTTAAAGCAAATAGAAGATGATTCCTGATAACAAACTTAAAGGTGTAGAATGGAATTAAGAGCAGGGGAGAAAAGGTGTGCATGTGAGTATATCTGATTGATATATTATTGTAAAACCAATTATTATTTATTAGGACTACTAGACATATACAACATTAAAATGCATGGTGGTACTGGAACATAAGTCAGAAGGTGAACAAAAAACTAAAAACATTCTTATAACTTATGCTTTTGAAAAGTGGATAAAAGACCAATTTATATTAACCTTGAATTAGCTATAAAGTATACACTTTATAATATCTAGGGTAAGCACTAAAATAAAAGAATGGGAATGTATAAATAAAAATTGAGGGAGAAAAATGAAACAATACATTAATAATTAGTTTACCCAAGACAAGAAAAAAGAGATTTGTGAGTATGGAACATAGACACAATCAAAAAACAAAAAACAGTACTAAGATTGTAGATTTAAACTTCAATGTACAAATTAACTAATTTAAACTATAAAGATGGTCTGCTTAAAACAGTACAACCTTGATTAGATAGAGTAGATAGGTAAGAGAGAAATGGGTCAAAACAGCTAAAATGATTGATATCTGTGACCCTCTTTTATCCTAATGTTAAACCCTGTGATGAGTAGATTAACATGTTATTATCATTTTACAAATACAACAAATTTAATTCCACAAATACGTAGATATTTAGTGGCTATTGGTGTCACCATAACCCTGATACTATGGACCTTGACTTATGCCAACACTCCATAAATATCAGACCAGGGTTCTATTCAAAGTCAGTAACGCCAGTTAACCTAACACTGTGTATCACAGACCTGTCTTCACTGTTATCACTCAAGTTCAAATCACACCCTGGCTGTTGTGCCTCAGTGGATTGAATGCTGGCCTGCAAACCAAAGGGCCACTGGTTCAATTCCAAGTCAGGAAACATGCCTGGGTTGTGGGCCAGGTCCCTAGTAGGAGGGGTACAAGAGGCAGCCACACATTGATGTTTCTCTCCCTCTCTTTCTCCCTCTTTTCCCCTCTCTCTAAAAATAAAATTAAGAAAAAAAATTCAAATCATAATAGGTATGTCTCCTCAGGACTCTCATTCCCAGACTATGAAGAGCTTCCTTTCTCCACATCTGAAGTGTTAGTTGTCACCCTTGCTCTCTGGAGCCCTAATCCTCAATAGACATATTTTCATATATTTCAAAATTATTTGCCGATTGCCCCTTTATCATTTCGTTTTAACTACTGTCATTTTAATAGAATGTGGTATACTGAAAAGTGCACAAAGGACAAATTAACTGCCAATTTATTCCAGTACTAGTGAATCAGAGCATGGGTTGGTATGTTTTCTAGTTTCAAAATACTAAAATGTATATATCCTGGAAGTCAATGTTTCCATCCAACTATCACTGTGACTACTCATCATTTTATCATTCCCATCTATCAATCTTTTGGTCTCTCCTATGTATTTATTGAATATAGTGACAACAAACTCACAGTTTTCAAAATATCTAGTCCTATCCTGATGTTGCAATGTTTTCAATACTTTGAAACCATTAAACCACCTCATTGGAGGTGAGCTATCCAAGGTTCTAGTCTCCCAGTTCTTTAACATGCTCAATTCTAGTCACTCTCATTTTATAAACATACAATACCCTGGATCTTGTTTCACCTGAATCACTGTGCTTCTATAATATCTAACATATCACTAAAAAGCAAAGTAGAGACAGACTCACAGAGAGCAGGAAGACAGCTGTTGGGAGGTTAGGTATTGGAGGGACTGAGCAAAAAGGAAAAAAGACTAATGGACATGGACAACAGTGTGGTGATTGCAGGGAGGGAGGGGATGTCAGGGAGTTAAATGGAAATAGAAAAAATACATAAATTTTTTAAAAAAGAAACAAAAATATCTAGCATATCTAGCATATGTAGTCTTTCAAGCTCAAGCTTATTCTTTGCTTCCCACAGTAACACATTTTTCTATGTCCTTCTATTCCCATCACTTTTACTCCCTTTATCCTACTTTATTACTTTATTTATAGTGCCTAATTTACTTGCTTTCAGTCTAATAACTCCTTCTTACCTGATAGCTTTGCTTATTCAGTGTAGAATTAATAGTTCACAATTTTGAATTCATATTTATAAATAGCCTCAATCCCTTTGTCCACTTGCAATTCCATAGCTCTCCCTGCACTAAACTGCACACTTGGACCAGTATAAATAGTTGCCTTATTGAATTCTTGTAGAGGAGAAAAAAATAATGAAAGAAAGAAAGAAAGAAAGAAAGAAAGAAAGAAGAAAGAAAGAAAGAAAGAAAGAAAGAAAGAAAGAAAGAAAGAAAGAAAGAAAGAAAGAAAAAGAAAGAAAGGAAGGAAGGAAGGAAGGAAGGAAGGAAGGAAGGAAGGAAGGAAGGAAAAGGAGAGAAAGAGTCATCCAACCATAACCTCCTTCCCAATTTCTAACTGCCCTAAAGAGATTTTGTCTCTTTTTTTTTCACCACAGAGAAAATAAAGCAATTAGATAAGAACCTTTAGCATAACTACCTCTTATGTAAATTTAACTATAGGTACATTTATCTTTATCTCCATTTCTTCCTTCTGTAATTATAACACTTCCTTCGGTCTATTTAAATTTATCCCCTTACACTATATTCTAGATTCTATAACATTGTGATACTTTAGGGATAAATTTTCATTTTTATCTGTCTATCCTGTTACACAATTTTATCCACTTATATTTTTTCTGCCTCCCACCCCTAAGGAACATAAATATGTTCAAACTATCTTCAACTAAAAACAAAAAAAAAATGTTGATCTTACATGTATCTAATGAAACATTATTATTATCTCATTGTCTTTACAGAAATATGTTCTCAGAGAAACTTCCAATACTTAAAAATAGATTTTTTCAATCTATTTTTCAATGCCAATCACTCTTTGCTACAGTATGATAAGACTTCTTTACATCCCATCCCATCACTGAAACCATGCTCAAGTACATCGTGAAAGTGGCTAAATTTATATATATTCTGTATTTCTGCAGCATAAGGCAATTGTCACAACTTTGGTTCCCTGGGAAGTAGACTTTGAGATGGAGATCGGCAGCCTGAAAAATCTTTGAGATCAACACCTGTTGATAAAAAGTAACAACACTGGGCAGAAGAAAAAGTTGAGCTGTGCTGCAGTCTCATTGGAGGCCTAAACCAGATCTATAGGATATCCTAAAGCTGAGATGACTCTTCCGAGTTGTTGAGTTAGGTTGTAAAAACTGGAGCTTTATTCCAGTCAGTCACTGAATGCAGATAATGGGAAGGAGGTGTGAACTAGGATGACACAATTCTTTTCAAGCAGAAAAGTCCTTGGAGAGCAGTTATTTTCCACCGTTTTTGTCTCATGGCACATGTAAACTAATTACTAAAATTGTGCTGTACACACACAAAAAAAAATTGAAAATCGCTACTGTAGAGGAGTAAAAGCTCCAGGCTGTAAGATCATGGTACTGCCAGTTGCTAGAAAAATAAATTCTTCACTTCTGAAGCGGATCTAGACAGTGCATCACAGCGTCCGACACAGCAATGTTTACCAATCCCAGCTTCTTAAGAAATGTCTCTCTTTCCTTGTGTTCTACAACTAGACTTACAAGATGTATCTACCAGAATTAAGCCTTGAAAATTGATGTTGGCTCATTCTCCTCACTGGCTGAATTTTGTACCTGACTACTTATCCTGCCTTTTAATGATACTAGGAGATGCATAGAAGACAGTGCTTCAAAAAAGGCCCTTTTTACTTAATTGCATGTCTGACTGCGTTCCAAAGCTTTGGTCATGCTTCCTAATCATAAATTTGCAATCCTTTTATCAATTCTAATGGAACTATATCATGATAATTTAAAAAATCTTAACCTCTGCCCTGGCTGGAGTGACTCAGTTGGTTTGGTATTGTCCCACAAGGCAAAAGGTCATGAGTTTAATTCCCAATCAGGGTTCATGCCTGGGTTTCGGGCCAGTCCTTTGGTCGAGGTGCATGTGAGAGGCAATCAATTGCTGTCTCTCACACACTGATGTTTCTCTCCCTCTCTTTCTCTTTCCCTGCCCTCTCTCTAAAAATAAATAAATAAAATCATTTTAAAATGTTTTTGAACATCTTGACCTCTAACACAGTATATTTTCCTGAGTGCCAAGGGTAAATATAGAACTATTTGCTGGACACCTCCCTAACTGGTATTTCTACTTCAAAATGTATAAAACTGAACTCATCATTTTTCATTTTAAAAATGTAATTTTTCTATACTTTCTTTTAAAATAAAAATTTTATATTAAAATTGCTCTTTCATATAGAATAGTATACAAATAGTGATGTTCAGATAAATTGTTATTAGCAAATACATCCAATTAAGTGCCGCCTGTCAAGAATAAAATATTGTCAGGAATAGAAACCTTTTTCATGATCCCTTCTTTTTCCCCGAAGATAACCACTTTTATGATTTCAGGCTTTTATTTTCTTTCCTTATTATGCCTTTATTTGTTTTTAACTCCAGCTTTGTCGACATATAATTGACATATAAAATTGTGTAAATTTAAGGTGGACAATATGATGATTTGATACACACATGTATTGTGAAATAATTACCACAATAAGGTTAGTTATCACATTCATCACCTCACATAATTTCTACTTTGGTTTTAAGATTTATTCTCTTAGTAAATTTCAAGTATACAATGTAGTTTTATTAAGCATAGTCATCATGCTGTACATTAGATGCCCAGAGCTTTTTCATCTTATGACTGAAGGTTGTGTCCTTTGAGAAACATTTCCTCATTTCCCTTATCACTCAACCCTTCGGGAAACACCATTTTACTCTTTGTTTCTATAAGTTCATTTTTTTCTATTTTTTAGATTTCACATATGTATGTGAGAAAATCCAAGTCATCTTTCTCTGATTTATTTTGCTTAGCATAATGCTGTCAACTTTCACATGTGTTGAAAAGAGCAGGATTTCCTTCTTTTTTGGTTCAGTATATATATCACAGTCTCTTGATCTATTCATACATTTGTGAACATTTAGTTTTTCTTTAATTTTATTCATGTCCCCACAATTAACACTTGTAAATAAAATAAACCTATAATCCCCTTATGTCTAATGAGTCTTTCATCTCTACTTAAGGTAAATAAATGAACATCAACTCATGCTTTAGAGTTTATTGTTTGAGTGGAGGAATATTAAAAATTTCTGACTGAAGAGTCTGCTCAACATATAAGACATTATGGGGGAATAACACCAAGTCCTTCACATTCTTGAAGAATTATGTTAAAAATACTTCCTTACTTGAATCTTTTTGTATTTATCTCCTGAATATAAAAAGCTATCCCCCCAAATTGGGATCATTAGCCACACCCTCTGGCCTATTCCTTCTCATCATTAGATATTAACATAAAAATACATCAATTTATTATTCTTTGAACAAACACTTTTTCGGCACCTGCTACATAAAAGGAATTGGATAACATGTCTGTAAAGGAATTATTACTGTTCTTGAAAATTCTGTAGACTAGCAGTAGAGAAGAAGTAGAATATATTATCATAAAAGTGACTTGATTAATTTAATTGAATGGAAGAGTTCAATGGACCTAGATATGCAATGACTATCAGAATTACTTGGAGAACATTAAAAATCCCAGTACTGTTCACTAATCAATAATATATATCTGTTAAATTGAATAGCATTTCTGCATTTCGTACAGTGCTTTTTCACTATAAAAGATAATAGTCAAGAGAAAGATAAATGTACAATCTCACATTTCAATAATGAAAACATGTTGAAGCATTATACTGATGTACACATGACTGGTTAAAATACATCAGGGTACTACTTTTTATTTGTAGGAGTGAAAATAAAATATTTTTTGTTTTCTATTGCAATGGAAAAATTTGTGATTAGAATTAATGTTAAATGATTATTCATGCCTGTCTTCTCCATTTTAAACTTTGGTAAATTTTTAATAATCTAGATGCTAACATGCATTATGTTGATAAGATTCTATCAGTAGGATGTATATGTGGTGAATTTATGTCAATTATTTTGAAATGTGAGTTTAGAAAAAGAAAATATAACTAATCTGATAGATTGTCCAACTTGTAAGATTCATTATTTCATTTTGAATTGATTACTTCTATCAAAAGACATAGATTTACTTAATATAATTAAATAACCAGGCTATTTGATGTTATTCAGTAACCCCAGCATATTTCCAGGGCATGGTGCAATGGAGGAATTGATCTACCAAACACAATTACACCTGTTCATTGGGCTTATAAAAGAGTGCTAAGAATTTCCAATAAGTAATTTCAATCTGTTCTAATAAATGGAAACTAAATCTGAAAAGCTGTTGTATCTGAGACAAGAAAAAAAGCAATAAGGTTTATTTTTCTTTGCAAGTTTGTACTTTCAGAGTTTTTGCATTTATCCAATGAAAATAACAAAGCACACATCAATCAGGCATAAGAGAGTCATGTGTACATTTTTTCCATATTACACAATAGCCTGTTATTCAAATATGTGCAGAGTTTTCAGAAGTTGAGCAATTGTTGTTCTCCATACTTATATCATAGTGAAAAAATAAAGTAAAGCTATTTTAAAACAGACAAGATTACACTGTGAAATTAGGAAAGACTTCTTGAATGTCAGTGACGTCGTCGGGGTCATCTAGCCCAATGTACCCTCTAATGGTAATGCAGACCCAACTCCACAGGGTGAAGACAGCTGCTTTCAGGTGCCTAGGAGCATGTGGATAATGAAATAAAAATTCATGCATTATTTTTTCTTATTTAATAACATGAAAGGTAGACTACATATGTAATGAGTTTCAGTACTTTCAGTTAAAAATATAAAACAAATCAAAACAAAAGCAACAAAGGAACTTAACTAATAGTTGTTTTTTTTTTTCCTCTACTCAATAAGAAGTCTGGAGGAAGGCAGTCTACATCCAAGGTTGCTGTTGAAGTCCAATAATGCTTTTGGCAGCCAGGTTATATCAATATTTTGTCATTCTAGCTCTAGTGCAGAAACCTTCGCTCTTATGCTTGCCATTTTTATTAGCTAAGAGAAGGTAGAAGATGCTGTGACATGTAAGAATGTCTATACTTCAGGGAGTCAACACAGTCAACATGTATTTTTCTCACACAGAGTCTACTGTGCATCCAAGTGAATCTCTGTGGCAGCCCTCCTCCATAATATGTCAAACAATCCAAGGCAATTTCATCTGCTGTTTCAGCCATCTCAGCATATTGCTTCCATGGTCCCTAATGTGAAGCATGAATGAGAACAGAGTGCCCCAGGGGTATTTTACTGCCTCAGCCTGGAAGTGACACATTTCCATTCATATGGCATTACACAAATTCAACCTAAGGAGCAATGAGTACAGTTTTGCATGCATTAGTGGCATGGGGGTATAGAATATTGGGAGTAATCGTGATGAATAACTCATCCACGTGTGGTTAAGATGTCAGTTACAGCTTCAGGCTCTATGTATGCTTCCCAAGGATAAAGGAGAGGGGGAGAGAGAGGGCGAGGGGAGGATCAAACATGCTTTCACCTACATATATTCACTTTTTATTTGGAGAAGTGCATTACTAAGACAGACTTTTTAGTAGAAAAGCTGGGTTGTGCTATTTTGCATAAATAATTCTGAGAATATTTTGCCTCAGACAAGATTATAGAGTGTTATCCAAATGGTGGTGAATGGGCTATTTGAATTGAAAATACTAAGGTTAAATCTTTGGTTATTATCTAGCTTTGGGAAAAAGAGGTCCCTAGTGTCCCATCACACCAAGGTACTGTATATTAATGTTGACAGCATCAGACTCTTACATAATGTGATTTACAAAGCTTCTTCCCAAATATCACCACAGGCCAAAATTACAGCTTCTACACAGATGTCATAATGAGATTTTAGAGTCCAAGGTATCATATAAATTGTGGAGCATTTTACAGTTTGGAATGGAGCCAAAGAAATTGCCAAGGGTGAAGCTTGAGGGGCAAATTCTCTACATTCCAGGCTAACATCGGCCAAAAGAAGACCCAGCAAAGAATTCATCTGAAAAGGGCCTCACAGCCTTTACTGACTCTTAAGCTGGAACACCGGGGCTTCACTTCCAGCTCCTCCAGGCTGGCCAGTCTATTGGTAGAAAGGAGTGTTTCTGGCCAAGCCGCAAGTGAGCCAGCAAGTGCCTCCACAATATCAGATGGTGCGTTTGGGGGAGAAAAAACACTAAGGAAAAGATGAAAACTTCCAGGGAATTTAATGGAACGAAAATTCCCTCCCCCATTTCTCTCTAGCAATATTCTTAAGCACCAACACTGGGAAAAGCAAACAGTCACATCACCACTGTGACTCAGTGATCTTTCTAACACTAGGGGCTCAGAATGGTAACAATGTAAGAAGTAACAAGTTTACATCATGGAGATCATCCACATCTATAGTGGAGGTATTATAAATTAGTGATTTTCACACAGACGATATGCCACATATGCCACACTCTATGCCACATTTAATATAAATGTCCCCTTCCCTGCTCTGCTTTGAATTTTCTCTATTTAACCATTACTCAGGCTTGATAAAGTCCTTAAATGATATGGTCAGCTAGCAGCTGTTTAAAAGTAAATGTTCTTAATCACGTGTCCTGAGTCTGATTCCTTTGTGATCTTGAGTAAATTAAACTATTTGATTTTTTAGTTTCTTCTCTTGGAAATCATTTATAACTACCTATGTAATAGAATTTTTGTGAGGTTATATATAAATGCACTTAAACTTCTTCATTATTATTATTAACCTGATGAATCCAGAAATACTTTATAAAGGGATTTCTGGTATCAATAGTAATTACTGTCCCCAAATTACTGCTTGTTGCACTATTAATGTTAAAAATAGACTAACAAGTATAAGGAATAAACATTTCTGCTCTTTTTTTACAATGACAGCTCTGGTAAACATACACATAAATTCAATAGATATTATTACAATTTATATATAAGTTATTTTTGATCAAACTGAAGAAAATCTAGAAATTCTTTGAAAGTGATTGAATGAATCATTAAACTATGAGTTTTTTCAAAGTGTCTTATGGTTAAAGGGGATTGAGGAAGCCCTCTGCTTTCATTTCTCAAGCGTTATTTTGAGACTAGAAGTATTAAAATAAAGATTTACCCTTCTTTACGTTTGCAATATTGAGGCTCCTATAGTGTTCTCTTCAGTTGGTCACACTCAGATTTCAAATCACGTTGTATCCAGTGGGCTTGGTCCAGAACACCAATAAGAATGAACACTTGGTGGTCATCTGGGCAAATGCAAAGTAACTTAAAATAATGTTTTATAGTGAGTAAAATAATGTTCAATCTAAACATTTTATTTACTGTGGTCTTACAGTTGTTTTTACCTTGTATTAATATGTTTTTCAGGGGCTCTGATAAGGTGTCTGATATCTTTGACATCTATTAATATTATAAGAAGCTTTACTGTTATCATTAATTAAAAAAAGTAATTGCTCCTCTTGTTAGGTACTGCACTAAGCTTTGTACATACTGTCTTGTTTAAATCCCATATATAGTCTATAAGGTCAACATTACCTCCACTTTCCAGAGAGGCTGAGTAACATGAGCCATATCTTTCTACCACACTGCCTGTACTCATAGCAGTCATGCCATTTATCTCTTTCTAACACTTTGCCTGCAATATAATAATGTTTTTGTTTCTTTGTGAATGAACAAGTTAACAAAATATAATTATGTTTTTGTTTCTTAGTTGAAAGAACAAATTAAGGAAGGAAACTAACAGATCAATTATAATTTTACTATGAAGTAAATAAATGTAATATTTATACAACTAATAGTATATTAGATCTAGGCATATTTAGAAAAGTCAATTTTTAAACAAGCCATTTATGCTATGGACTAAGAAAAAGGGAATATTTTTAAAAAGTAAAATAAATAAAATAGTAGCCACATTTTTATTTAGTTGTGAAGGTTAGTTAGCAGTGACATGTCACTAAAAATCACTTTCATGAACCAGATTAGTGTATATTAAGACTTTATACCCCCTCCTCATTTTGATAAACAAAGGCGATGGCCTTTACTAATGTTAGCTAAATTTTCTTTCTTTTTATTTTTTGATTTATTGATTTGAAAGAGAGAGATTTATTGTTTCAGTTATTTATGCATTAATTGGTTGATTCTTGTATGTGCGCTGATGGGAGATTGAACCTGCAACCTTGATGTATTGGGACAATTCTCTAACCAACTCAGCTATCTGGCCAGGGCTTAGTTAAATTTTCAAAATAAATTATTATCAACAGATGGAATTGGTAAATTTTGTATCTATATTAAACAATAAAAATTGACTTCTAGTTTGTTCCATGTACAAAAAATAAACTCAAAATGGGTCACAAAAACTAAATGTAACACTCAAAGTTATCAAATTCTAGAATAAAATATAAAGAAAAACTTAAAAAACTAGATTAGACAAAAAAATTTTAAGCACATGGTCCCTAAAGAAATACAAATAAACCAACAATGAAAATTTAAAGCATTTACTCTTTACAAGACACTATAAAGGGAATTCAAATACAAGCCATAGACTGGAAGAAATCACTTGAAAATCACATAGAAGATGAAGAACTCATATCCAGAATATGCATATAAATTCAAATGTAATAATGTAATTATTACATTTTGTTAAAATGTAATAATACAAAATAAATAACTCTATAAAAATGGGCAAATTATTTAAATAGATGCATCCCCAAATAATTATTTTATTTTAGATACTAAATAATGCCTTGAAAACATGGTTGTAGTTCATCTTTTTTATGGCTGAGTAGTATTCCATTGGATATATTTATCACATCTTCTTTATCCAATCATCTATCAAAGGACACTTAGTTGTTTCTATGTCTTGGCCACCATGAATATTGCAGCAATGAACATAGGGGTGCATATATATTTGCAAAAAAGTGTTTTCAGATTTTTTGATAAAACATAGCCATTTGCAACAGTGTCAGTGGATCCTAAGAATATCAAGCTAAGCAAAATAAATCAGACAGAAAAAGTTAAGAACAGTACGAATTCACTCATAAAACTGAAAAGCAACAAATGAAGAAATAAGAAAAACAAACAAACAAAACCTCATAGTCAACAATATGGTGGTTTCCAGGAGAAAGGGGGTTGGGGTAATAAAGGGTAAATGGAGTTAAATATACTGTGACAAAAGGAGACTTGACTTTGGGTAGTAAACACACAATGCAATATACAGATGATGAATCATAGAATTGTACACTCAAAATCTATATCATCTTATTCATCATTGTCACCCCAATAAATTTAATTTAAAAAATGGTGGTCCACATCATTAGTCATTAGAGAAATGAAATCTAAATATAAAACCACAATAAAATATAAGTACATACCTATTAGAGTGACTGCAATTTTAAAAACTAACCATACAAAGTGCTGGTGAGGAGAGAGAAGCCATATATTTCTGGAGAGAAATGTAAAATGGTACAATTACCTCGGCAAAAAAATTGTCCATTTCTTAAAATAATTAAACATACACCTATTATTTGACCTGGGGTTTCCACTACTAGGTAGTTACCTAAGAGAAAAGAAAGCATATTCCTTACAAAAGCTTATACACATGGAGCAGCTTCATTTGTAATAGCTAAACTATTGAACAATTGAAACTCTCCCACAGTAGTAAGTGGACAAATTGTGATATATCCATCCAATAGAGTACTACTTAGTGGTGGAAGAGAAGTGAACTATTAATATTTAAAACAACACAGACAAATCTGTCTCAAAATAATTATTCTGAAAGGAAAATAGGCCAGACAAGAGGTGATACTATATGATTTCATCCATATAAAGTCTGAAAAATGCAAACAAATATATATTGATAGAAAACACACTAGTGATTATCTGGGGATGAGAGGAGGGAAAGTAAGAAAGAGATTATGAATGATGCACAAGAACACTTTTGAAAATAATACATAAGTTTCTTATCTTGCTTGTGGTGATGGTTTTATAGGTGCATACTCATATTTATGAAATTGTACACTTTAAGTATATGTTTATTGTAAGAGTATGTCATATTTACCTCAATAGTGTTATTTTTAAAAGCTTGTAGAAATCTAAATACATATATAATTATATTTAGTAAAATTAAAAGTATTCTAAAATATTTAATAAAATAAGGACTATAAGTAATATAAATAAATAAGCATAAATAAAAATAATAATTAGAGTACACTTTTCAAACTGGTCCTTTCTACTCTGTTGGAGATTCTGATATGATTCTGGCACTTGAGAATTTAAGTTAGGCCTACCTATAGCTACTTAGCTTGCTGACTTCAACGTACAATCATGAATTAATTTTGATCTGTTTAAAAATAATTCTTTAGATGTGTAAAGGCCTTTATAGTAAAAAAGCTCTAAGAAGTTCATGTACATACGTGCTTTACAAGAGGGTCAGCTTTGTTAATAATACCACATGTGTAAAGGTCACTGTGTTTTCAAAGGACTCCTACATACAAGGTTTTGTTTGATACTCATAAACATCCTCATGCAGTCTCCCAGCATCCTCCTCACAGACAGCCAGTTCCCCAGGACCCTGGCATGTGCTCCAGTGTCACTGCCACTATCACCTATCAACCAAATCCACACCTGATCCATCTCCACCTCTGCCTTACGCCGAAGTTTTTCATGCGTGATTATTTATGTTAAAAACAGGATGCCAGAGTTGGAGAGACTTCTGGAAATCATCACCTCGAATATTTTCTTTTACAGATGACACTGAAGCCCATAACATTTGGTCTTACTTAGTGATCTAAAAGGACCCTGAGTACGTGTCCATCTAATGTAGAGTCCTCCAACATGCAAAGCACTCTGTAGTTACACCATATCTCCCTGACAATATTGTCTTTCTCCCCACTAAAGTTCTTTTCCCTTCATGGCATTTATCATCTTCATAATTTTGGACAACATATTCATTTCTCTTACATTTTATTTATTGTTATTGTTATTATCTTTCTTTCACTGGTCCATAAGACAGTAAGCCCAATTAGGACAATATCTGCTTCTGTTTAGTATAACACCAGTGTCTAGCACACTGTGTAGTACTAAATGCAACACTGTAATTATTTGTTGAGTGATTGAAAGAATACTGAACAATTCTTGGTATGTTCACTTCGTGTCAAATATACTACGCTTCTCACTCTCACAACATTTTATGTTCAGAAACTTTTATTTTTATGTGGAATGCTCATTTAAGGGTGAAAATAAGTATCTACTATTTTCAATTGAAAGACGTAGAAAGTGAGGATTATAGTATTTACTCTATTAATTATCACTTAGCCAGCATTAGACATGGTATTGACTAAATCATTCCACTTGAATTTCTCCCACACATCACAGAGAATTATATATGGATTTCTCTCCAAATAAAATGGGACAGCCCCACAATTTTTACATATCACTTTAAACTAGGTGACTGTGACATATAGTGAAATCAGACAAACACATTTCAAATGGTTCAGAGTCACTCACATAAGCAGTATAGAATTGAGCATATATATCCCATATCAAATATTTTTCTTTTATTTTCTTAAAACTACACTCATATTAGATAACCTCAACTATTTTATGTAGACCCCCCGAAATAGTTTGAAATATGTGCCTGAAAAGATGTCAAAGAAAAGTTTGCAAAATGTTTTCAAACCATAATCCATTTGCTTTCATTTCACTCAGAGTTCTAGCAAGTATGGCTATATGATTTTGCACTCCAGAAATTATGAAGCATTAAGTTGGAAACACTGAGGAAAGATCCTAACTAGAGTCGGATTGAATAGATGTAATCAGCAAAACGGCTTCAGAAATAGACCTCCCCCCAAAACACTAGCAGAAGTAGAATCAACAGCACAATGAACCCAGACTCATAATTACCACCAAATCTGAATGTTGTATTTTTAATTGCTTTGATATAATCTCAGACTACAAAGAAATCACAAGAATAGTACAAATTTTGTGAAATTCTTTCATCCAGATTCCTTCAAATGCTTACATTTCACTATTATTTCCTCCCTCTCCCTCCCTTCCCCACTCTTTCTCTCTCCTTGTTTGTTCTCTAAGCTTTTAAAATTAAGTTGCAGACTTGATGTCAGTTTATCCTAAATAATTCAGTGCACATTCCCTAAAAAAACAGAAATTATCTGAATTAACTACAGAACATTTTTCAAAATCAAGAAATTAATATCAATGCACCTGCAAATGCTATTCTGATGTTGTCACTTATTCTAATCACATACTTTATAGTCTGTTTTAATCTGTAACAGCTCCCGAATACATCTTTGTATTTCATGACTGATATTTTTTAACAGAGAACGACAGTTATTTTTCAGAACATCGCTTAATTTTAGCTTGTCTGATATTATCACACAGACAGATTCAGGTTTTGCACATTTGGCTGTGAAAATACAGCATGAGGCTGAGTTTTTCTCAGTGCTTCATATTGGGAGGCACATGTTGCTAATTGTTATAGCTGGCAACGTTAACATTGATCAGCTGGCTAACACAGTTTTCTTCACTGTGAAGTTAGTGTTTTGCTCTTTGTAATTTATGCACAAGATATTTTCAGACTATGTAAATATCTTGTTATTCCCTATACTTTCACTCACTGCTTTCCGTACACATCCATGACTCTTGCTCGAATTATTATTGCACTACTGGTTGAGTATTGCTTTTCTAAGTTTATCATTTCCTCTACATTTATCCTTGATCTTTAAGGCAAAGAACAACCTTTATTTTCTATTCTCTCTCTCTAGACACACACACACACACACACACACACATACACACATATACATACTATATACAAGGCCTGTCCACAAAGAGTCCAGCTATTGTTAATATAACGAGAACGGTTTGCACAACATAGATGTAACCTGGCAGCCACAGAGACTGGAATGTGCCTGTGTAAACAATGACAACTTCACTGTACTAGTCAGTGGGGGTGATAGATGACATTGAGTGAGCAAGTGTACTGTGTGGCTATCACATTCAAAATGACCGAGCAAGTAGAGCAACAAATATTCATCAGACTTTGCATTAAACTTGAACATTACCTCATGGAAAATATTCTGATGATTCAGAAGGCCACAGCTATGGGCAACTGGTGATTGGCAGCTTCATCATGACAACGCACTCACTCATGCATCACATCTCATGAAGTTTTTTGGCAAAACATCAAATCACCCAGGTGACTCAGCACCCCCTCCAGCCCAGATCTGATGTCCTGTGATTTCTGGCTTTTCCCAAAACTAAAATAACCATTGAAAGGGAAGAGGTTTCCAACCATCAGTGTGCTTCAAGAATATACAACAAGGCAGCTGATGGTGACTGGAACTGTGTGAGGTCCCAAGTTGCCTACTTTGAATGGGACTGAGGTGTCATTGTCCTATGTACAGTGTTTCTTATACCTTGTATCTTCTTCAATAAATTTCTCTAACACACACAACACACACATATACACACACAGACATTTAGATATATATAAAAATCTTAGAATATGTGTCTGTGCAAATCTATGTATGCATTTGACCTGTGAGATCCCCTTCAAACTGGTTCCTTACATGTGTTAATACGTCCCCATTATTCTTTGAGCACTTTTTTCTTTCTAGTTTAATATCCCAGACTTCTAATCAGTTATTTCTGAAGAACCCTCATTTCTTTAACTTGATATTGGTTTGGAGACCAAAATTAAGGCATTCTCATTTCTATGTGAATTTTTTTCTTCTATGTCTTTTACTAAAGATAGATTAGAAATACACATACATATGCTTGTGCATTCATAGAAACATATACACACTCACAGACATTTTCATTCATTTTTATATCTATGAATTCACACTGATACCTTTAATCTCAACACCTCTAAGATTAGGAACAAAGACAAGATATTTCTACTACTACCAACATTTTATTAGTCAATGCAATTAGACAATAGCTAGAAATCAAAGGTATATAAATTCGGGGAAATAAACTAATTTCTATTGACAGATTATATTACCATGTCCTTAAACAAACTAGAGAATCAGTAATAAACCTAACTCATATAATACAAAAATACAATACAGTAGCAAATTATAAAGTTAGCATGTGTAAATCAATATACTTCATATACGCAAATAATAATCAGTCAGCAGATATAGTAGAGTTTTCCCTACTCAATTTAAAAAAGCAACAAAAGAGTTTTAAAAAACTTTTAAACACCCTATTTTTAAAGATCAAATTTCTCTTTCAACCAAGAATTATTTAATAGAAAGTTGTTAAATTTCTAGTTTGAATGGATTTTAAAATTTTGATAAACATTTCTAATTTTATTACATTGTTATCTAAGAGTGTTATATTTTTATTTTATAAATCTTTCTGTTGTTTTTGTGACAAGATGTATGGTCAATTTTTGAGGCTGCTTCATGAACACTTGAGAAGAGGTGTGTTCTCTATAAGCAATGTATAAAGTTCAATATGTAATCACATCTCATTTGGTCTGTCTTGTACTGAGAGTGAAGTGATGTCTTTTCAGTATTTCTTTATGTCTTCATGTATCTCTGGTAAGCTTTGGTTTTAAAACTGGTTGCTGTGTTATTTAGCATATAGATACTTATATTCACTATTTCTCCAGTGTGAAATGTTATCATTGTTTATTTTTTATGGCATTTAATGCTTTGTCATTCAAATTTTACTTTGTTTAATATCACTATCACTGTCCATGGTTGCTTATTATTTCAATTTCACAGGCATCTCTTTATTTTTAGCTTTTTAAATGATTGGTATAGGTATGCTTTATATATACCATTTAGTGCTTGTTTACTTTACATTTTTTCTTCTTAATGGATGAATTAAGATCATTCTTATGTATTGATAGGAGTAATAGTATTTATTTTTATCCTATAATACTTTATTTTAGAACCATGTGATTATATGACACTTGGTGTGTTTCTTTAATCTTTTTTTCTAACTTCTATTGGGAATTAAGGATTGTATTTTTGTTCTTCCACTTTTTTGATGCCCTTCTTTAACTCTCTGGTTTGTGACTTTAATAAAACACTTTTTTTGTTTATTTAATTTAATGAAACCAAAGTCTCTTGAATATTAATCTAATAGTATTGCTTTCATTTTTTGATATCTTCAAGGGGGTGGAAATGTTCCCCAAAGCTCAGTTATAAAGAAGAAATACCTCTAAAACAAAGGCTGCACCCAATATGTTCTGAAAATGGGTGTCAGCCATAAACTAGAGACCAGAGCAAGGACTTGAAGTGGCCTGTTCCATGTTTCTTTGATAGAAGCTCATCCCCATCTGTCCTTTGGCTTCATAGTGCATAAACTGGCCATACTCAAGCCAGTAGCTAATTAGTCTTCCTTTCTGGGGCTAAGGGTAGCTTTATCCCTTTGTTCAGTAGACCCATACATTTCTCAATATAAATGTAATTTTTAAATGTTAGCAAGATAGCTGATGAGAGTAAGCAGGGACCCCTGTCCATGTCCTTCTTATACCAAATTCACAATATATACAGTAACTTCATTTATAAAAAGTTTAAAAAGTACATTGTCACATTTAGCAGTTGCTTCCAGCAGCAATAGTATTCACTCCATCCTCACTCAGAAGCATCTACAGCCCTTGACTGTGATTATCATTCTCTTGTATTTTTAAATATGTAAATACCTACACATTTAAACAACATATTTCAGTTCTGACAATTTTGAGAACTTCTATAAGTGGAATTATATGCTATTTTTCTATAATTTAAACATTTCAATAAATATTGTATTTCAGAGATTCATTAATACTATTGCATGTGTCTTTCTTGAATTTTCAGTGCTGTATGAGATTCTATTTTATAAATACTATTTGTTTATTATATAAATGTTATCACACAAGTTTTGTTACAAAACCCCAATCACCCATTTCCTCTTTGTTGCATCCTAAGAACTATTTCAAATTGGATGTGAACATCAAACATGGTTTTAGGATGACCATGGCACTGTGCTAGTTCACACTGAGTTTGTTGTTTCTAAGGTCTGTAAGCAGTTTTTACACGGGTCTCTACTAAGACATGTCTGGTCTAGTCTTTACAATAATCGACTTCAACAGATCAAATCTGTTCATTTTTGTTATTATTAGAATTATCTCTTGTCCCAGCTTGCCAGGGACTTTTGGGATTCTCAGCCTATCATTTAGCAAATTTATTCTTTGGACACATTTATATTTGCTCATTTAAGTCATTGATGGAACCAGGACAGAAAGGTGGCAGCCCTGACACAGAAGTTCAGAAATATCATCACTCATATTGACAGATCTCCCTTAATCAGTGCAATTTGAGCAGGTATTGTATTGTGTTCTTTTCTACCTAAACACCCTTCCACCCAGTTCTTGTTATAGACTACGTTATCACAAGGACTATGACAACTGGCTTCACTGGCATTCAGCTATATTAAATCTTTGTCACAGCAGTATATGAAGTCTGTCAGAGAAGAAATTGAGATTGGTTAAAAATGACTTGCCCTTTGTGATCTCTACTGGGTTTAAGGTCAGTTGTGCCATTTCTAACATTGAGTATCCACCACTGACAGATGTCATGGAGCAGATGGGCATGAATTTGGGAGGTTGTAAGTTTTTTGTTTTAGCTATTTAAAGTGTATTAAATATATTGATGACTATTCTGCTCAGTTGCTAGACTCCACCCAAGCTTATGTGCACTTCAACCCATTCCCCTGTGTATTACTAATTGCCCATTAACCATAAAGTAATTGTTGGAGCAGGGCATGGATACATAGATTTTTTAACTCAGTGATTTTTGGTTTTTAAACTGTGTTCCCCATAGATGTGTAGTCTCTGGGTGGCCAGGGGAGCTGCCCACAGAGTTTCAAACGTGTCCAATTACGCTTTAATCAAGAAGTCTCAGATGTTTTATTTATGTTCCATATTTCTATTGAATTTCTTTTTAAGTTCTGCTACATTTTTTTTCTAAATTCCACCAATCTAGTTTCCTGCCCTTTTCTTCCCACCATATTTTTGGACATGAAGTTATCTTTCCATCCATGGTGTCACTATATTTGTTTCTCAAGCAGATTGCTAACATCTGGGGGGACAACTCCACATCATCTGCAGTTCTGAGATTTTCTTTGCCTTTTTGAGCAGGACGTAGTATATGTGGTAGGGGTAGTGGTCAGCATGGTGTAGTAAAAAATCAGAGAACGTGTGTGTGCTTATATGTGTGAAATATAAAAGTTCAGCTGAATAGATATTGCATGGTAACATAAATAGATAAAGTTAAACAATGGATTGTTGTGTATACCATTCCAATGAATACTGAAGAGTTTGAAAATGTTTTAGAGATTGCTAAGGAAGCTGGAATCCCCCAGAAGTTAAACCTTAGCTTTCTTCTTTAGCTGTAGCTGTTTTTTTGTTACCCAATTATCTCATCCCTACTTGTCTCTTTTTGAATTTTTAACTTTTATTTTTAGAGAGGGGAAGGGATGGAGAAAGAGAAGAAGAAAAACATCAATGTGTAGTTGCCTCTCACACACCAGCCACTGGGGATCTGGCCTGCAACCAAGGCATCTGCCCTGACTGGGAATCGAACCAGTGATCTTTTGGTTCTCAAGTTAGCACTCAATCCACTGAGCCACTCCAGCCAGGACCCTACATGTCTTTCAAAAGACAAGAATTTTTACCATGATTTTTACTATGAAGTGATTATTTTACTTTAAGTTGCTAACTGTGAAGGGACTATCTCTATGCAAACATAAAATCTTTTCATTTGGAAAGATGTGCACTGATAGTAATTGCAGAGACACAAATAAGGTGAGGTGCTCAGGATACTATTGCTGTATAACAATGAAAGGCAAATTTAGAAGTTTAAAACAATCACTTTATTACATTCCCTAAACCAGTTGGTCAGAAATTGAGAGAGAGAGAGAGAGAGAGAGAGAGAGAGCATATAAATGGCTTTCTTTTGTTCCACAATATCTGAGACTGCATCTGAGAAAACTCAAATGCTGGTGGTGCCTCAGACTTTATTAGAATCATCTGGAGATATCTTCATTGAGATGGTTGGAAGTTGATGTTAGATGACAGATGACAACTGAAGACTCATCTGAGTTATTGGGTAGCATTTCTGTATGTGACCTCTCAGTGTTTCCACATTGAAAATGAACATTTCTCCCATGGAGTATTCAGGCTTCTTTTTAGAATACTGGATGATTTTAGAGCAAGTATCCCCAGAACAAAAGGCAAAAGCTTACAGCACTTTTATAATCTAACTGCAGAATTCATGTAGGCTTACTTCTCCCATACTATAGAGGTGTGCAAGTCAAAAATATCCACCAAGAACATGGATAACTATTTTGGGAAAATTCAATCTGCCATGGTCCATCCTCAGATTGTAGCAATGTACATCACAAAATACATTCATCTCCACGTCAGGACTCTCAAATCTCATGGCATTATGGCATCAGGTCCAGCCTAGGATCTAATCATCTAAATGAAGTACAAGTGCAAATGAGACTCCTCATTCTATTCCTCTCAGTCTAAAAACTTAGTGAAACAAATTATCTTCCTTACAAATGCAACATACAGTAGTGAGAAAGGACTAGGGTAACTGCCATGGACACTGTCACTGAAAAATATAAAAAACACACTTCCACATTTGTGGAAATTAGTGAATTATATTTTTTTTAGTTTAAATAAATTCATTTTTCAAAATGTGGAAAATAAGAGAACAGAGCAATTACTAGTTCATAACAATTCTGACATTCAGACCATTGCTATTGACGTGGATTGATTAGAGTTCAGTTGTACTCCCAAGAAGTTGTTCTCCATGGATGTAGATTCCACCCTCTGGGATTTTAGTTCTATCCTCTAAGGCAGTGATTTTCAACCTTTTCCATCTCCTGGCACACATAAACTAATTGCTAAAATTTTGTGGCATAACAAAAATATATTATGTTTTTTGCCAGTCTCACAAAAAAACAGGTATAATTTTGATTTATTTTAAAATAAAAATAATAATAGTAATTACCTACACCTTTTGCTCCAAAGTTACTTTTTTTATTTGAGAGAGAGATAGAGATAAGAGGGGGAGAGAAGAAGAAGAAGGAGAAGAAGAAGGAGAAGGAGAAGAATTGAGAGAGAAACATTCATTCATTCCACTTATTTATTCGTTCATTGGTTGATTCTTGTATATGCCATGACTGGGGAATCAAACCCTCAATCTTCATGTATTGGGGCTATGCTCTAATCAACTGAGCTACCTGGCCAAGGCCCAAAGTGACTTTTTAAAAAATCAGGTGCTTATACTTGTATATAGGGATTTCTGGTACCAAAAATTAGCCAACCAGACACACCCTTATACAACATAACCAATCAGATGCAACTCTACTATGTGACCTATTTATTGAATATTTGTGATTCAAGATAGGGCATTCACACTGGATAGCTATTGTTACTTTTTTATTTGACTGTTATAATTTTCTTATTTGACAATCTTAGCAAAAAGTGGTCAGGTATTGCATGTTTCAAATATTCCGTAGCGCACCAACTGTAAGTCGTTACTCTAAGATAATATTCCTATTCCACAAAAATGGTCTGTGCTTATAAATGAGTAGTTTTCCATCCTGCTTTTTCCCTGTAGAAATCTGAGATCTAAAGTTAGTGTTGCATTTTGTATAATTTCTACTTTTAACTTCATTTGGTATAATTTTTATAAAATACATTATACTCTTCTAATATAATTTATAATCTACTCTATTACATAAAAGCCACACCCACAATTCTATTTAAGATAAGCCCTTCTCTCCCTGGGTCCCTATGTGAGACTGCCTTCAAGAAATATCATTAAAAGCCTCCTGACTTGGGGTGGTGAACACACAGTATACATTTGTATAATACAGATGATTTATTATAGAATTGTACACCTGAATCCTATATAATTTTATCAACCAGTGTCAATCAAATATATTTATTAAAAATAATTTTTTTAAACTGTGAACAAAATCTTAAAAATTGTATTATTTCACAAATAAATTCTGTAAGGCTTTCCCTTAATCTCCATACAGGGCACTTAGTGTGTTTGAATAATCTTATGAGACAGTACTGCAAATCATTCTGAAGATGTAAATCATAAAAAAGTACATTGTCACCATGGATGTGCTTTTGGCCTAAGGCCCTTTCTTAATCTAAGAATAGTGTTCTATCAGGAGAAGCTAGAAATGAAAAATACTTTATTACCAAAGCCAGGAAGTCCTGACTTAGATAGTTAGCAGAGTGTCCTTTAGATTGTTCTGTCCTCTTCTTTGAGTACAGGCGGTGTAAAGAAGCCAGATGATACTTTAAATATTCTAACTTGAAATGTTTTTAAGTAAATTTTCCTTATTATGCCATTGCAGTTGTCCCAATTTTTCACCCTTTGACCTCCTCCACCTTGTACCCCCTTTCCTCCAGCCATCTGTCCTCCTTAGGTCACGCCCATAAGTCATGCATGTACATTCTTTGGCTTCTCCATTTCCTATACTTCCCTTAACCTCCCCCTGTCTGTTTTGTACCTGCCATGTATGCTTCTTAATCCCTGTACCTGTTCTCCTATTTTTCTCCTTCCACCTCCATGCCGATAACCCTCCAACTGATGTCTATATCCATGATTCTGTTCCTGATCTAGTAGTTTGCTTAATTTGTTTTTGTTTTTTAGATTCAGTTGCTGATAGTTGTAAGTTTGTTGTCACTTTAATGTTCATAGTTTTGATCCTTTTCTTAAATAAGTTCCTTTAACATTTCATATAATAAGGACTTGGTGATGATGAACTCCTTTAGCTTGACTTTGTCTGGCAATCACTTTATCTGCCGTTCCATTCTAAATGATAGTTTTGCTGGATAGAGTAAAGGTGGTTGTAGGTCTTAGCTTTTCATGACTTTAAACACTTCTTGGCCAGCCCCTTCTTGCCTTCAAAGTTTGTTTTGAGAAATCAACTGGTAGTCTTAATAGAACACCTTTGTAGGCAACTCTCTGCTTCTGTCTTGCTGCTTTTAAAATTCTCTATTTGTCTTTAACCTTTGGCATTTTAATTATGATGTGTCGTGGTGTGGTCCTCTTTGTGTCTAACTTGTTTGGAATTCTCTGTGCTTCCTGGACTTGTGTGTCTATTCCCTTCACCAAATTAGGGAAGTTTTCCTTTATTATTTTTTCAAATAAGTTTTTAACTTCTTGACTTGAAATCTTTAAAGGGTAATCACCCATTCTGAATGATACATTTTCCATTATCCCATTATTGTTGAAAACAATGTTAACAAACTTTTATGATTATATGACAAGGGTCTCTTTCCTCCATCTTCTAAACACATTTTCCTTACTTTTCATTACATTCTCACTGACAGTGTCCTTGAGGATTAACAGTGTCCTCTAAGCCCTGACCACTCCCCCCACCCTGCCCCTGACTTGTCCCAAACATAATGCCACATATCTTGGCTTTTTTTCTCATAGAAATCCTTTTGTTTCTAGCTACCAAAATCCCTTGGTTCATTACCGCTATGTAACAGATAATTCTACAACTGGATTTCTTATAATAACAAAATAATTATTTTACTAACAAATCATCAGTTTGACCAAGGCTCTATGAAATTGAATTTTTGCTATTCAGCTGGGCCTGGGGGATCCACATGGTGGGCATGGTAGTACTGCCCCTCACTTGGGAGCCCAGGCTGTGGGTCAAGAGGGCATTAGTTCTTCTTTATGTGGGACACTCAGTGGGCTGCATGAGCTACTTTATGAATAATGGCTGGATTCTAAGAGTGAATCCAGGCATATCCAAGAGTGAACATGCCTAAATAACTAAATAGAAATGAATAATACTTATATGACCTAATTTCAGAAATCACATATTACTTCTGCTATTCAAATACAAGAGTATACAACTAGAATAAACATTCGCCACAAAGAGTAAGGTAAATATGTTTACAGATGGGTATATATATTTAATTTTAAGACTTTGCCTGTAAGAGTAACACCAATTTATTGAAAGAAAAGGAAATGCAAAAATCCACATAAAATATACTAAACAAAAGCTTTTGTACTAAAAAGCTTTTAGTTTTCCTTTTAGGTTTTTTTACACAAAAATCACTCACTTCACCTATTAATACCAACAGTTTTGTGAAATACACAGCTATCCCATCAATGATCACTACCTTTAGGATTTGAGATGACTATGTATCTCACGACCACCTTAATCTCATAATATTGTGTAAAATGATTATGCTATGTAACAGAATTTGGGGGTTGCTGAATAACCTGAGGTGTTAGCTGAAAGGATTTTCGGCCAGCCTCCCACTGCTATATACATTTAAGGTTTTAATTCAGTGTGTACTTCTGGGAATAACAGATTAATTTTCCTCACTAATTTAGTAATTTAATATAAGAATGTATTGAGATGTAAGAGTAGGCTCTTGGGTAAAGGCTGAATTGAGAATGCAAAAGTCTTCCTTGTGAAGTTCAACTCCATTAACTATATTTAAAGGACTGACAAAGGCTAATTTAACAGAAAAAACAATAGGGGCTTCTTCCATGAGAAAAAACTTGGTATTGCTTTGTTCATCTGAACCCTTTGGGGGGAAAACACTGCAAATGTGAAGGCAGAAAGAATAGAACTATTAACATTTGTAACAATTTGAGACAAAGAAATTTTTTGCTGGATATTTCAACTGAAAGTGATAATAAATGAAGCAAAATTATCTGTGAATCTTCAGAGAGGACTGTAGCACAGGTGCATGAGCAAAGACCTTGAAAGGTGGTCACTGAGTTAATGGGAAGGACACCAGAAGTAATAAACAAAGATTTCAGTGGCTATACACTACAAAGAAAATAGACTTTAAATAATTAGTTCAGAATAGTAACTAAACAAATAAAAAGAACTACAACTGATAACACCAACAAAAACCACTGGCGAGGGGGAATAATCTGAATTCAAGATATGCCATATTATATTACTTAAAACATCCAGTTTTCAACAACAGCAACAACAAATTTTGACACATTCAAAGAACCAAGAAAGGGCGATTCATATAATGCAAAAAAAGTAATCAGTAGAAAGCAATCCTTAGGAAGCCAAACTATTGCACTTTGTGGACAAAAGTAAAAAAAAAAAATAGAATGTTTTATGTATGTTAAAAGAGATAAAAGAAAGCATGTCTGAAGATTGATGGAAAGTATAAGAATGCTATCTCATAAATGAAGGAATATAGAAAATAAGAAAGAAATTATGCAAAAGAACCAATGAGAAATTTTGATTTGAGAAGTATAGTAACTGAAATTAAAAACAAAAAAAATGTGTTGGAAGCCCAGAGTTCACATTTGAGCTGGCAGAAGAAAGAATCAGAAAAATTAAAGAAGGGTCAATTGAGAGTATCCAGTCTGAAGACTAGGAACAAAAAAGGATGAAAAAAAAAACAATGCAGAGATTCAGAGACCTGTAGGACAGCATTAAATATACCAACATACACATAATAGGAGTCCTAGAGGGAAAGGAAACACACAGAGTATCAAAAGGAACACTGAAGAAATACTGGCCGAACCCCTGCAAAATGTGATGAAAAATACTGACCTATACATATACATCCAAGAACCTCAACAATGTATGAGTAGTATAAAATCAAAGTAAACAATATACAGATATGTCAGAATCTGTTAAAAGACAAAATCTTGAGAGAAGCAAGAGAATCAAAATATTTACAATAAACAGAAAAATAAGAGTTTGTTCCTCAGAAACCAGCCATACAAGATATACACAAGGGACTACTTTAGCCTGACATAAAAGGACACTATGGAGTAACTTGAAACCACATAAGAAAATGGAGTGCCAGTAAAGCTAACTGCCAAAATAAATATATAAAGCAGAATAAATTTACTTTTTGCTTATCATTCCTTATTTGTTCTTTCTGTTTTAAAAGACATTAGAATAATGCAATAAAACCAACACTAAGTTGTTGGGCACACAATGTGTAAAAATGAAACTCATGTAACAATAACAGCAAGATGATGGCAGAAGTAAAGGAGCTCTAGAGAGGCAGAGTTTTTTCATATAATATTGAAAGTAGGTTGGTATTAATACAGGGTAGGTTGTTGTATATTAATATATTATAATCCCCAAAAAACCATTAAGAAAATAACAAAACATATAGTAAAATAAATTACACAGGAGTTAAAATGGAACACTAGCAAATTTTTATTTAACACAAAAGAATGTGGTAACTAACAAGAAAAGACATAAGACATAGAGAAAACAATAGCAAAACGTCAGAGTAAGTCCAATCTTCACAGTGATCACATTAAATTTCAAAGATTAAAGTCTCCAGTTAAAAGCCAGAGATGGGCAGATGAATTTTTAAAATATCATTGAACTATATGCTTTATACAAGTAACACACTTTATTCAAAAATTCAAATAAGTTGAAAGTAAAAGTTAGAAAAAGTTGCACCATTTGAAATATAACAGGGAGAAAGCTGGGTGACTATACTAATATCAGACAAGAGAAGTTTTCACAAAAACTGCTCTAAGATAGACCATGTGCTAAGCTATAGAACATATCTAAATAAATTTAAGAGGATCAATAACCTATAAAATATGTTCTCTGACAAAAAAAGAATTATATGAGTTCAATATCAGCAAGAAATAGGGAATTAACAATATGTAGAAATTAAGCACCACACTTCTACAAAGACAAATTCATGAGGAAAACAAATAAGTCATATGAATTTAAAAAATAAAATGGAAACACAATATATGAAAATTTGTGGAATGCAACATAAGTGATGCTTAGAGAAAAATATATATCAAAATGTTTATGTTAGAAAATAATAAAGTCTAAAATATATTATCTAAAATTTTAAGTTAAGAATCTAGAAAAAAGGATAAATTCAGCCCAATGGAGTAGAAAGGAAATATGAAAGGTTAAGTAAAAAACAATTAAAAGTAGAAATCAGTTAAATAAGGAACACAATAATAATATTGAATATCTATAAAAACAATGGCCAGTTGTTTGCAAAGATAAACAAGAGTTTAAACACCTCTAGTAAGATTGATATTAAAAACAAAAGAAAGAAACATGTTAACAGTTGGTACTGGGAATGAAATAGCGGACTTTATTACAGAAATTACTGGAACAAAGGAAGAATTTTTAATCTCACTATTTCTATTCAAGCTTGTACAGAAGTTTTAATAACTGCATAGAAATAAAAAAAAAAGACATGAACATAGTACAAAATGAACAGGAAGTAAAACCTTCTTTATTTGCACCAAAAAAAAAAAAGAAAATTCTATAACATCTTTGAAAAAGCTACCAGAATCAGAACTAATAAGAGCTTAGTATAATTACAAGATTCAAGATTAATATGTAATATTTTTTCTATACATGAGCAAAGACATTGTAAATTAAAGCTTAAACATATCCTTTCCATTTGCACCAAAAACATGAAATACACAAAAATAAATATAACAAAACACAAAATAAAACTTTGCTGAGAAAAGTCAAAGAGCAATTTATATGTTAAGATGACAATTCTCCTCAAACTGATGTACAGATTATGATGTAATGTAAAACTCCAGCAACATTTTAAAGAGATTGAGAGAGTGAATACCAAATATATATGAAAAGATAAATGCCTAAATTGGCCACAAAGAAGAACAAAGTTTTGTCTCCTTGATTCAAAATTTGGTGTAAAACTACAATAAACAAAACAGCATGGCATTGACATAACGATATATCAATGAAACAGAAATATACCCACACTTGTGTGAATAATTCATTTCGAACACAGTGACATGGTAACTCAAGAGAAAATATATTGTTTTTGACAAATGATGCTGGAACAAAGAGGCTATGTATATTGAAGGGGGAAATGAGCCTCAAATGTTACCTCAAATGATAGACTGAAATTAACTTGAATGAACCATTGAGTGAAATATAGGTGGATAACAATAAACCTTTTACAACTAAAAAAACTGAAAAAATAAAGACATATTCACCTAAAAAAAACTGAAAAAAATATGACATCAGATTTGGCAAAATTTCTTAGAAGGCACATGAAAAATATGCAAAAAAAACCCTTAAATTAGACTTCTTTGAAGTTTGAAGTTTTCACTCTAAAAGACACTGTTATGAAAATATAAAGTCAAGGCAGAGTAGAAAATATTTGCAAAATATGTATTATTCAAAGAATTCATATCTAAAATATATTTTCAGAAAGAGTTCCAATAGCTATTATAATTATACTAACAACCTAGTATTTTTTAAATGAAAAATTTTTTTTGAAAAAGTATTTACCAAAGAAAATGTATCAATTATAAATGTACACAGGAAAATAATTTATTATCAGATAAATGCTAAAAAATACAATGTAAGAAAGAAGACTAATTCTTGCTTGAGATCAGAATGGTGGGGAGAGAATTGACCACAAAGGGTCAAAATGGATATTTTGGAGATGATACAAATACTCTATGTCTTGATTATGATTACTTGACTGTACTCATATTGTTTTCAAAACTAACTTTACATTTAAAATGAATGTTTCATTGTATGTAAATCATATTTTTTAAATTAATTTTTAAAACTCTATAGATGTTTATTTGGTCTTCATCATTCAGAACTACTGAAAATGTCAAGTTATATCTCTCTCTCCTTTGTTGGCAATGCACCCTCTATTCTTGAAAAACTGGGCAAGTTAGTGAAAATTATCTTACTATAGTTAGCATGCCATCTGTACTTGGGGGAGCAGCAAACACCATGATGGCAAAACTGCCTAAAATAGATTAAAATTTGCTGGCCTTTTGGAAGGTCACAGGGGATTCTAAGATTAACAACTGTACATCCACATCCGCACCACACAGAAGATGTTGCTAGTCATCTTCTGTTGGATATGCTTGCACTCGTTTCCTGATTAATTGATCTTCCCATCACATATGGTGAATCACTAACTGGTCATTCCTCAGCCCAGCTTTGCCTGCAGTGTATCTACTGCCAAGATTTCTGGATGTGGAAGCCATTCACTTTCATTACCAAATTATTATAGGATTTACAACTTTACTTACAAAACTTAGGAGGGCTTTAAGGAAGTACATGTGTGGGTTTAGAGTACCATTTAGGAAAAAGACTTCCAGAATCTTAAAGAGAAATGGATATAATGAAAGTTAACAGTTTCTCTTACTCTACTGTGTATGAGGTCCCAGGAATATGCATTGAAAAATCTTATCTCGAATTCAAATATTTTGTAATTAGGAAATGAACCTTTGGCAATTATGTATTACACAGGACAATTATCTTAATAGAAGTAAACTTAGTCAAAATCTGCATTGACTTGAATACACAGTTCTGTCAAAAATTAAAATCAGTTGTATTGAAGGATGAAACTTCCATTTTGCTGGTCCAAAATGGGGAAATGTACACAGGAGTGGGCAAAATAAGTTGACAGTTGTGTGTACACAAAACACAGTTTATAATTGCATTATTATTTATTAATTATTGTAGTATTTATTTATATTACAACTGCATACTTACTTTTTCCCAACCCTATATAGTCCTCAAACTGTGTACTAACATGAGAACTCATGGAAATTATTGAAATTTTGATCTTCTGGATTTTAGTGGTTATTATTTTTTCCCTAATTGTTATCATAAAGACAAATCATAAAGAGACAAATCATGAAAGACAAATCATGAAAGACAAATCATGAATATTTGAGTTGAAGACCACAAATATACTACTACAGTTGGTTCAGTCATGCTTCACATAAGAAATTAGTTGGACTAACATTTCTTTATGATTTCTACCAAAAGGACATGATCATTTTTATTTCATACTTCTTTAACTGCCAAGAAGTAAGAGCCTTTTGTTTTCATTTTGCTTGCCTTTATTTTCAAAACACCAATTCTGAAGTTGTGTTCAATTTAAGGGATGGGTGAAAAAATAATTAAATTTTTGCTGTAAACAGTTATGCATGTCACAAAATGTAGTTATACAAATGAAGTTCTTACGCGTGACCAGTTCATAAATGAGAGGGCATGGAACACACCTATTGTTTGACTTGGTATAATTTTACAACATAACAAGGCTTAAAAATATGAAAGAAAACAGAAAGCAGGACACATTTAGGGAGAAAATGACTTTACATTAATAAATGAACACATTTGGAAAGTGTCTGCAATAGAAACATGAAAGGGAGTTGATAAGTACAGCACAGCTGAGAAGCCCATAAAACACCAGATACAAACAAACAAAAAAGGAATAAAATAATGTTTAGTTTTCCAACAGAGAATAAATATATTATTTCAAACAGTGTGAAGAAACTTGCAAGCCCTAAGAAACTAGACAAAACTTATCTCTATTTCTCATTAAGAAATCCTCATTTATTATTTATTTGCTAAAGCATCAGAGTTTGAACCCAGGATATTTCTGAAACCCTTAAACATTCACCGGTCTTTTTTCGGGGTAAATAAAACACAATGTAGGCCCATCACCACTCCTTTAAAGAGAGGCAAAGTAGAGCAGAACCACAGAGTTCCCATTAGCAGACACAAGTGCCAGATTCAGAAATGGAAAGCAAACTCAGGTTAGCATGTGAATATCATCAGGTCAAAAGCAACAGGCCAGAGTTAATGAACATTCTGTCTTCCTGTTTCTCCTAAAGATGTACCCAAACAATTGCCCATATTGCTGGGACACAGACCTTCTTGGGAAAATGGTGCCCCTACTAGCCTTCCAGGAATCTTATTCCTAAACTCCAATTTAATGAGAACTTGCTCCAAGACCATTGTTAACTAATAAATAAGGTTTTAGCATCACAATATTCTTACTTATTTGAATAAAAGGATTGGAGAAACAAAATTCTCTGGCCTTGTGGTCAGATTCCTGGATCACTGCCAATAGACCAGCCTAGACAATTGATACCGGAGTTGATTTCAGCTACAGTGTGATCACGGTGGTAGAAGCATGAAAAAAATAATGATGTGACCTGTCTGGTCCCAGGGAGCCTGATCCAAGATAATACCCAAGGTCTAGCTTCTCACTCTTACTCTTCGCCAGCTGACTTGATTCCAAATTCTGTGGCCAGCAGTCTGTTACTATAGGCATCCAGTTAAATATTAATGAAAGAAAAGGGAGCCAGATGTCTAATTAAGCTAGATTAACTACGAAGGGGCAGCTTCCCAGACACCTTTCTGCAAAAGAGATGTTAATCCCTGAGCAGGCAGGGAAGAAGGCTTTCCAAACGCCACAAGAAACAAACAACCTGCCACTTCCCATAGATTCCTCTGCTGAGGCATGCACAGTATAAGCCAAAACTGTAAAAGACAGGAGTCTAGCCTAGCAAAATCTGGGGAAAGGGTCAGTAGAATACGGGCTCAGAACCCTGGAAAATTCAGGAAAGGGATTGGTTAGGGGGAGGGCTACCACAAGTGCTGAAAGAATTCCGAAGATTGGTTAGTGGGAAACAAAGCTTTCCTCTTTCCAAACCCAAAGAGGTATAAATCAAAGCTTAACAAATGCTTGGGGCATTTGGCAGTCTGCCTCCATCGCCGCCCACGGGCTTGGGTGTGGCAGCTGCCCGGGTCAAAGCTCGGTGCTGGTGGTGACCCAGGCAACAGTAGCCTAGCGGCAGACACACAGATAGGGAAATGAGACAACGAGAAGTTCTGCATCTCTAGTTGGTTTTCTTCCTGGGCTTAATGCTTGGGTGTGTGTGGGCCCACGGTCCCAGGGACCGGACTTCTTTTGGAGGGAGACTGAGCTGAGCCACGTGGTTGTGGATGAGTCACCCAGCAACTGCCGGCAGTCCTTTGTTTTTGCTCCAGTAAATCTTGCCACTATACCTCAAATCCTCGATGTGTGAGTCCCCTCTTGTGACACTGTGAAGAATCCTATTTCCTGAACAGGCTTGGTCCCAAACCTACATCTGCATTAGGTCCAGGAGCCCTGAAATTATTAATGACCTTTTTCTTAGATTAGAATTTACACATTTGAAAGCTTACCACTTTAATAAGCTTCTTGAGGGTAGAGATGTGCTTTAACATTATCTACTGTGAGCCTGAAATATAGTATGTGTTGTATACATATTTAAAGTATAATACATTGGATCTTTACTAGGTGACCAGTTCAGAAGGATATTAATAGTCACCATATATGTACATTCCATTAATAACTACTTACATTAAAATAAAGAACCCTGGAGAAAATTATGGTTTAACTGCTTTGCCAATTACAATCATTATCACTATTCCTCAATTGAGTCAACTAAAGCTCTGATAGATTATGTATCTTGTAAAAAAATCACATCTGGTGAATACCAAGAAAGGACTACTTCTGGAAGCAAGATATGTTCAGATAACCCTTTAATTAAGTTTTGAAAAATGAAATTCTAGAGATCTATGACAATAGTTGCCAGGTAAATATAGTTTGCACAACTGAATTAAATTTCAAAAATATAAAATAATCTATTACTATAAGTATGTCCCAAGTATTTCAGGGGCATATTATAGTAAAAATTATTTTCTGTTTATCTAAATTTCAAACTTAAATTGGAGTCCTGTATTTTTATTTAATAAATCTGTCAGTGTGACTGATGTCCCATATATGTTTTCATACACGTTGCCTGTGCATTAGTTGAGATTATAAAAAGCTCTATCAGCCCTGGCTGGTGTAGCTCAGTGGATTGAGCACGGGCTTGTGAAACAAAGGGTCACTGGTTTGATATCCAGTCAGGGCACATGCCTGGGTTGCAGGCCAGGTCCCCAGTGGGGGACACATGAGAGGCAACCACACATTGATGCTTCTATCCCTCTCTTTCTCCCTCCCTTCCCCTCGGCCTAAAAATAAAATAAACAAAATCTTAAAAAATAATAAATTCCTAATTTTTTAAAAAAAGCTCTATCAGAAGAATTTTGACAATACATCAGCACATTGTGAAAAGCAAAATTTACTTGCAAAGGACTGTGCTGAAATAGATGATATATAAGATAAGGTCCTGCACTCCCCAAAAGTTTATGATCAGGTCATGCAGACAAAAATAATCTAGAGTAATAACCGTGAATAATAAAATAATAATAAGTGAGCTGATAAGTACTGAATTACTGGTTAAGAAGGGAAAACAATCAAAACAAGGCAGAGAAGATGTAATGAAGGGAGTGGAGAGGATGAAACAGTGGAAAGTGAACCTGTCTGGGAGAAGTAGTACTCTAAATTGCTCCTGGTATCTTCATGTCTGAAGCATGGTAGAGTTCAATTAATTTTAATGTCTGTTGCTGAATGTGAGCAATGGAAGTCTGCACTTCTCCCAAGCAGAGTGAGCAACAAAAATGCAGCCATAAAGAAAAGAATAGTGAATAGATATGAGACAGTGATGTGAAGATAAGAAGACAACTTTGAATAAAGTCAAACAGCTGTTCTTAAAGTGTTGTTCCCAAATAACAGTGTCAGTATCACCTAGGAGTTTATTAGAAATGGAAATTCTCTAACTTCACTCAAAAAATACTTAACCAGAATCATTCATTATTTTAACAAATCTTCTAGTGATTCTTATGTACGAGTATAGTGATATTTAATAACCACTAAAGTAGAGTTTCTGAAGGCATCTTCCTTCTTCTAGCAACCAGGACAGCTAGGGTAGAAAGTGTCTACAAAGGTTTGATTTCCAATATCAGCTACAAAGCTCACATATATAAAAATGTTATCCAGACAACTAATTGTCCAAAACCTTCCATTTTTCTTGAAACTATTCAAAATCCCTGCTAGGTAGCAGAATAACCTTGATGACTAGGAGGCCAACATTCTTGATCAGATTCAAATATTAAGAAATATGTTCTTAGAGTCATTAACTCCCGCTTTCAAGAATACAAAATAATCATTTTATTCATACAATAGTTACCTACTTGACTATTATTAAAATAGTATACTGTTTTTTTTCTGGTAAATCTCAGTTGATTGAACGAAAACATAATGCAGAAGGTCTTCAGAAAGTTTCTCGTAAATATTATAATTTTCAAATAGAATGTAATAAAAATGCTCAATGATATATTTAATTGTTAATGGAAAGTTTAACAATGGAAAATTGTTAATGGAAGGTCAGGTAGTCATGAATAATAATAATAGCTAGAACTTACTGAATAATGGCTATAAGTCAGATTCTCTTTGGAAACCTGTGTGTGTATAATCTCAATGAATCTTCACAAAAACTTTTTAGGGTATAATTATCCTCATTTCTATGAGAACACTGAGGCATCCAGAAATTGCATAGTTTGGCTAAATTCGTAAGACAACTAATGGGCAATCAATGTTTACAGCTCTGACAGTCTGCAGGCAGAGCCCAAGTCCCTAACCATGATGATGTACTACTTGCTGTATTTCAGCAAAAGCTTACCATTAATAAGTAACAATTCTGTGGGATCATTTGATAAATGCTACTTAGTTTATAGAAAGAAAATTGCTTCTCAAAGGAAAAACATCGTTATAATATAATTAGGCAATATAATATCAGAAGAAATTTAAGGAAAATTTGTAATTATCTATCAAAATTAGCACTAAAAAGAGACATTTTTAATGTAAAAATGACAAAAACGTTTGAGGTGGTATAATTACAATAAATAGCATTTTAAAACTTTTAAGCATTGTATGCAAATTAATTTTCAAAATATCAAAATATTATAAATTGTTATATAAATAAAGGGTTACAGTTGCAGAATCAATAGCATATGAGAATGAGGGAGAGAGAGGGAGAAGTTAGGAATGATTGTGAGCCATTAAGTCTGTAGGTTATACGTGGATAGTGGTACAGTTAATAGGAAACACTGAAATAAGTTCTCCAGCCATCTCTGCCACGGCAGTCAGTACTACAACTGTTTCCCCTTCTGAAAATGACAAGGTGAGATGAGGTTCCTCTGAGGTCCCTTCAAGCTTTAAAATTCTACAGTATTATAAAAATAGATTTGAAATTAAAAGTAACTGGGCTGCTTACTAGTAACATAATGAATATAAAAACATAGGCATTAGTACTAGGTTGGAAAATGTTCCTTTATCAATTTTAATACAGCTTTTATAAGCATGCACATACATAGTGACCAATTTACAATCCAATTTACAATCCACCAACAGTGTACGAGGGTTCCCACATCCTTGCCAATATTTATTATTTGTTGATTTTTGATGATATCCATTCTGAACAGTGTGAAGAGCATCTCATTGTGGTTTTGACTTGCATTTCCCTTCTGATTAGGAATGTTGATAACCTTTTCATATGCTGTTGGTCAGCTGTACATCTTCTTTGGAGAAAAGAAGATCTTCAGTCAATTTTTTAGTTGAAATGTTTGGGATTTTTTTTATGTTAATTGTTAGGTCCTTATATATTTTGGGTATTAACCCTTTATTGAATGGATTGTTAGCAAATAGGTTCTTCCATAGTAGATTGTCTTTTTGTTTTGTTGATCATTTCTTTTGTTGTACAAAATTTTTCAGTTTGATATAGTCCCAATTGTTTTCTTTTTCCTACTGTTGCCCTTTCCTGAGGAGACATATTCAAGAAGGTATTGCTAAAGTGATGTGAAAGAGTTTATGCCTTATGTTTTCTTTCAGGAGTTTATGGATTCAAATCTTATTTTTAGGTTTTTAATTGATTTTGAGTTTATCTTTGTATAGGGTGTAAGAAAGTAACCCAATTTTATGTTTTTGCATGTATTTGTCCAATATCACTTACTAAAGAGATTGTCTTTATCTTGTTGTATATCTTTGTTGTTGATTAGTTGACCGTATAAGTGCAGGTTTATTTCTGGGCTTTCTATTCTACTCTGTTGATTCATGTTTCTGTTTTTTTATGCCAGTGCCATGTTGTTTTGTGTATTGTAGCTTTGTAGTGTAGTTTTAAATTAAGGAGAGTGACACTTTTTACTTTGTTCTTTTTCAAAATTTCTTTGGCTGTTTTGAGTCATTTGTGGTTTCATATTAATTTTAGAATTAGTTGTTCTAATTCTTATAAGAATGCCATTGATATTTTAATAGGGATTGCATTGAATCTGTATACTGCTTTAAGTGGTAAAAACATTTTGACAACATTAATCCTTCTAATCTACAGGCATGGTGTAACCTTCCATTTACTTGTATCTTCTTCAATTTCTCCAATGTCTCACAGTTTTCAGAGTATAAGTCTTTCACCACTTTGGTTAAATGTATTTCTATTTTATTTATTCAATGCAGTTGTAAATGGAATTGTTTTCTTAATTTATCCTGATCATTCATTCCTGCTGTATAGAAATACAACAGATTTCTATATAATGACTTTGTATCCTGCAACTTTACTGAAATAATTTATTGAGGTTTTTTTTAATTCCCATCTTTGGTCATAGTAATTGAGTTTGGTAGAATTTACCCAATGTATATGTGTTTGTTTGTTTAATGGGTCAATTTAAATTACAGTCATTGTGTTCATGTTCATAAAACACTAAAGTGCCTACTATGTTTTAAACATTGTAATTTATATAGAGCCAAATATAACACTACAAAATAAGTCACCAGGAAATCTCAACGATATACAATAATAAGCACGTATTTCTCTGTCACATATGTCCACAGATCTCAGGTTCAAATGACCTAAGCTAGGCTTAACTGAGTTTGACTCTGAGCTCCAATTCTATTCCAGGGCTGCACCAAGTATCATTTATTAGCCTTGAATTAGAGGTAATGAAAGGTTGTCCTCTGATGGCAAAAGACAAGAGGAGAGAGAATATGCACAAGGCCAACCACACAAGAACATTTCAAGAGTTTATGGATATCTCGTCCATGATTATTATATTGGTCAAAGCAAGTGCTATAGCTAAATAAGCACCAAGTTACAGGGCAGGGGAGACTATGGCAGGTGTGTGAGGGTCAGCATGCACATAACTGTAATGAGAAATTGGTATTTTGAAACCTATAATTGATTCTATCATAAAGGAGCATACAGACAAAGTTGATTTCTACTCAGTCTAGTTATCTTTCAGTTTATAGTCACTTTAGGAAAACTGATAAGTTAAAAGGTGACTCATATACAGTATATATATAAGAAACATGTAAGAATTTTTCCACACTGGTCTCAGGTGGTATATGAAAACCCACTGCTTGTCAAGAAGGTATAGAATGGGTACTAGCCGATATCAAGACTTCACGGTAATTGGACTCATTCTAGGCATTTTTGGGAAGTAAGAAATTTAGAAGTAGCCATAATTAGGGAGAAGGGAATTGAAAGAGTAAAAAAAAAAGATATCTTGGGCACAATTGTTATTATTTTTCTGTGTATACTAAACTGGAAAAAATTAGAAAACACCTGGATCTCTGCTGGGCATGGGGCAGGAACCCCCAGCAAATTCAGCCTACTAGCTACTAAGGAAAAGTAAAGCCCTGGAAGTAAACCATTTGATGTCAGAAACTTTTTTATTTGTATTTCCCCCTCCCAAGAACTCTATACATAGTTACCACATGATTTTAAACTGTGGTATGGTGATCATAGAAATACACCCAAAGTAGGAGGTGTTCTGATATGGTCAATGCCAGAATAAGTCCTTAGGAATATAAAATGATAGGACTATATATAATTAAACTTTTAGAATTAAAAAGCATTTATAAATGGAAAAATAATATTTCATTTCTTTTTAAACAACTGTCTTTGTATGTTTTTATTCTTTTGTCAGACACTCCATTGTTGGCTCTGAGAGTCCTTTGGAGCAGTGGTTAGGACAAAGCTGAGTTCAGTCTGGCAGTGTTAACAAAAAGGGTTTTATCCATTACTTTGTCATCTTAAAATGGGAATGAGAGAAGGTCAAAGGGACAAGATTAAGATTAAATCTGAGAAAAAAATTGTGAATAGGTCACTGTTCTCTACTACCGCATGCTTTATTACAAATAATGAGTCATTTTGACTCACTAAATACCCACCCTATTCAGAAGAACAGGAATGTGAATTTAAAACCCTAAACAGTATACAGATACTGTCTGTAATTAAAATAATTATGGGCTTCCATAAAATGATCCAGAACCATATTCTTAGCAAAAGGGTCTTAGAATTGCGTTCTTGTAATTGGGTGCTGAGCTGCAGGTCACCCCAAAATCCTAAAGCCCTCACAGTTATCACATGGGGGGTGAGGGAAGTGGAGCAGGGCCATTGAGAGTCATTTTGAGCATGTGAAGAACTTGGCCAGTGTTTTATTAATGTTAAGTGCTGTGCTTGCTCAGAGCCAGGGAGATAGGTATGACTCTAACCTGTGAGGCCGTGAGCTGGAGGGGCTTGCTGCACCTACAAGAGCATTTTGAAGGTGGCTGCTACATCATGGGGCCACACTTGCCTGGACTAACAATAGCAGCCAACAAAGGCAGGAGAAGCCAGACTACTGGCAGGTGTAACCTAGTGTAGGAGGAGTTGGAAATGGGGTTATAGAGGAGACCCAGGCATGGCAGCTATGGTAGTGTTCTCTCTCTCTCTCTCTCTCTCTCTCTCTCTCTCTCTCTCTCTCTCTCTCTCAGCCTTGGGAGAGTTCTGGACCACGTGGGGAGGAGAGAGAGCCATGAGAGGTAGGAGGTGATTTTTCAGGCTCTCTTGACCATGTAGTTGAGAAAGGAGAACTGTAGCTTGTACATGTGGTTTGAAAGAATGAAGGATGTCCCCTGTCCCACCATGACGATGAGGTTTTTGGTTTAGGGCAGGAGCCTAGTTAGCAAAATACACACAACTGGAAGAAGCCAGAATGCAGACTGCAGATTTCTATTTCTTTTTCTGAGAGACAGTACCTCTGACTGGCCTAGTTTGGCAAGGGACAGGACTGTG